>JAVQKG010397783.1:0-14691 GCA_036025885.1 Hypseleotris bucephala | reverse complement strand
TCTTATTAAATGCTTTGTCACCATTTCTCTTTGATATCTCACAAAGCAGCAATTACAGGCATGGGTGGTGATTTAATTTGGGATTTACTTTCAAATCTGTGTAGGACATTTGTTGAAGTTTTGCAAAAAAGTGCATACCACAAACAGCATTTCAAACCTATGAGAAAGGACCAGAGGAGTGATCTAAGTGACCTATAGACCATGGGACATAAGCAGGGTACACAGGTAGGCACACTGTACTCAAATCTAGAATTAATTAAAAAATTATTATGATAGAACTTTTTCATTGTCTTTTAGGTTTTTACATACTGTAGATCCCTAAAACCTAAAACTACCACAAGCTTTGTTTTCATGACTATTTACAATAAAAGTAAAATGTTTCAATACACTGTCAAAAATAGTAACTATATATTTGATGCGCCTGTATTTTTAAGAAGGATAAGAAGATAGAGTTTAGAAAGATGTGTCCCTCCTTGTTTAAAAATAATCAATTACTATACATTTTCACACAATCCCTCAAAACCCAGTGGTTGATGCTGAATGGCTGCAAAAAGCCATAATTGAAGTGATCCCCTGGCCTTTCTACTGCACCATTATCTTGATGTAAATTCAGGGTTTATGACCAATTTAATAAAATAGCCTGGAGCCGTAAGTGAATGTGGTTTTTAGTGCTAATTGGAAAAGTTTTAATGAGATGGTGAAAATGGTTGGGCTTGGTGCTGCCTTCAGGTCTTTGTGTTGCATGGATTACAGAGTTGGTTGGAAGCTTGGGCAAACTGGAGTGATGGGAGCAGTTAGAGACAGGGACATGCACGGTTATTGAAATACTGGGGCCAAAGATAAGTTTTGGGGGCAACTGAGGATGTAACAAAATTATTCTACTTTGAAAGCAATATGGTAAGGGAAACTTAAAATGCATATTAGAGGTTAGGCTACATATTTCTCAAAAACATATTGACAATAACTATATATTCAGGCTGCAGACGTTTTTTGAAAAATGTTACGGTCACACTTTATTTTACATTATCCCTTAACTAAATTGTATCTACTTCATTAAGTACCATGTAATACAACAAAACTGCAACAAACTGTAATATCATGTAACTACATTGTACATACTGAATGGTTAGGGTTGGGGTTAGGGTTAGGTACAGCGTAGTTACATGTTATTACAGTTTGTTATTTTCAAACCAGCTTAAATTGGTATCTTTTTCTTAAACTGCCGCTTGATGGTTAAAAAAGGTTGATTTGAAAATTTGTGGCATTTATTTCTTGACCAATCATCACTAATGGAAACTCACTGATTCACAAAGCCATTATCCCAGATGCTCTCTCTGTTACCTTAGTAAATTGGATATGAAGCGGATGTAAATAGGAGTACCCAGCGCCTGATTAAATATTAACAAGTGTATCAATCAATAAGCTCCAAGCAGCAATTGGTATTGATGGAAATCTCACCGTCACACTATCTTCTATAAGCAGATCCTGCACCAACGATTACCATTTATTCGCTTGGGTATAAGCTTGTTATGTTTTAAATGAATTAATATTTTCAAGATACAAAGAAAACCAATAATAAAGTCCTATATTATGATTGATTGTCTAAGGGTTCTGTACCTTTTAAATCTAGGGTGTCTGTCTCAGAATATTTAGAGGTGATTGGATGAAGTGCCTTTGCCATATTAAATTCAATACTTGGACCAAAACCCAAAGTAGTAAATACTGTTAGCACTTTCAATAGTGCAAAACGCCAAGATGAATTGTGCTGTTAAACATATAGCAAAGGCTTTTCTTCACACTGAATCTTCAAATACTATAGTTCATTGGCGCCACTCAAAATGTGCATAAAATAAGTCCACTCAAAGCCCTCCTCGTGCTGTATTTCATTTACTTATACAGGCTCCGGTTTATTGTGATCAATAGCTGACACTACAGGCCTTTCACACCGCACTTAACCCCATTTAACCCCACTCTTAATCTTTCTCCCTCTCCCTGGGCCAGGCAGATAGGAGCCAGTGGGTTACTAGAACATTTCTGTATGGCAATGCCAACAATCCCTACATTTTATTAGCCATAATGCACCATCTGTAGTGCCCTTGAAAAACATTGTAATGCTGCACAATAATTGTTTTACAAAATATCACACTGTAGCTTGTAAATAATTGATATTTACTGTAATTCTTATCCGTAATTTTATACTTGCAATTAAGATGGTGTGGATTTTGTAATATTTACCACATATATTCCTTTTGGTGCAGCTTGTGTTATCCGTTTAGCAGCATTTTATCAGTATGCAGTGCAAGCCATCTCAATCAATCAATTTCTAATCATTTTAGTCCTTCACACCTATTTCCGAACATTAATGCAGTTGTATCTGTAAAAATAAAATGGTTTATGTTGGCTGTTTGGTGGTGTGCCAATAGAAAGGTGAACTGTGGGTGAATACATGTTGCTAAGTACTAAAATATATTACATTAAATATTTTACATTTTACTGCTTTAGAAAGATAATAGGCATGACAAAAATACAAAGAATGAGATAGAGGTTTTAGATCTAGGCCCAGGATGAGTCAGCCATGATGGGATTCTCATGTGTGGGTGTCAAAATAAAAGATAATCAACTGTGGTTCAGCTTCATACTCAGATCTTAAAGCCAGAGCGAGACAAAGGAAACCCACAATAGTAAGTTTGTTTTAGATATCATAAAGGAAACAGGAAGACTTTATTTTAGCCTTGAAAAGAGAGTGCTGTGTTCAAATGTCCAAACATATCACAAGGAAGTAAAGAAGAAAGATGATAATTACTTTCATGGAGACAATAGGTCAATCATGCAGTTACAAAGTCTATGTTTTTAGGTAAAGGGGAGGGATTGCAAGTTTGATTCACAATAAGTCCCCTTTCTCCAGCTTACTTTAGTTTTGTGGTCATGCAAAAATCAGCCCTGTCCTGTTAATGGTATATTTATTTGTTTGATTTGTCCAACTTATGGGTTATTATATAACTTCGGACAGTTAAAGAAAATTTATAAAATTCTTGCCCACTAACGGAATCACTTTAGCTCCAACATTGATGCTAGCTAACACTGTATTAATTTGTATAGGTTACTTTGAGGGTTAACCTTGCCCTGCAAGCTGGATTTTCGCGAGGTTTCCCAACCTGGCAACCCAACTTCACAGAAATCCATCTTGTACCGCTTCCATTCCCTTCGTCCGACAGAACACCACTGGTGGTGTAGACCAATCATTTGCCGTGAGTAGGCGGACTTTAGCTTTGCCGACAAAAACATGCCTTTATTAAAGCGTATTAGCAACATGCTAACGCTGAGAAACGTAATGTATGCTGCTATAGTTTTACAAAAACATAAAAAATTACCCAGCGCTAATTTATTAAATTCATTTACGAATTTAGCAGTTCCTTGATTGGCTACGTCATAGCTGTTGTTGTGTTGCGTTCAGCCAATCAGTTCTCCGTAGCTCTCTCCTGAGCGGCCATGTTTCCAGAGAGTTGTCTATGGAGTGAGTCCAGATCGATGTGCAGCACTCTGAAGCAGAGGGCTACACATCAATCTGGCTTTTGCCAGGTTATTTGAGGGTCAGACTTTTTAAAATTGTCCTAAGTTTACTTTACCTTTTCACACCTATAGTAGTCTAAATATAAACAAAAACTGAAAAAAATCTCATTTGTTCAGTGTTCGCCATCAAACTTTATATGATTTGCGAGTTTTGCTGATGCATTCAATATTGTGACAGCCGAAATGAATGACTTTTTTTTTTTTTTGCATTTGTCAAAACAAAAATGCATTACCTTGTGGCTGTTTGCGTTGACCAGTCTGTAAATGTAGCCACTGACACATTCATCTTACTGTGAGCTGAAGAAAAACTGACACACCTGACAGCCAACAAATCATGTCAACCCAGAAACTCACTGACAGACATACAGCTGTCATACTGCAGTGGTAGTTAAGAAAATAGATTGTCCTTCTCCAAAATGTATAGATCGCCATGTTGCAGTTTTACTTTGAAAAGTACTGTTCCAGCGATTATGGATGAGATTTTTGGTGAGAGTGCTCTTGTGTAACTGTCTGAAGTGAAGATGGTAATGACTTTAAGTGCAACTATTGAGTTTGGCACTTTTGCTACTTGTTATTCTGACACAGTGTGATTAGATTACAATTGATCTAAAAAAGAGTTTTCTTCTTCTTTGTGCTCTTATTATTGTGCATTGTTCAGTTTGAAGTCCTGTAGACAAGTCTCACAAAGTGGTGTCAGTTCACAGACACTATACTCGATTGGCCAACTACATTCAAAAGCTTGGAGTGTGAATATTTGTCAATTGGTCTGTCGAAAATAGAATAGAGAAGGCTATAGTCCATATAGAAAGTTATCAAAAGTGCCATAGTAGTTTCTAGTATTCACGTGGTGTTAGTGTAGACATTGCATGGCAGAATGGTCGTGGTTCCTAAAACAATGACAGCCAAATCAGGCACATATTTGTAGTTTTAGGGAAAATCCTCCTCATTTACCTGGCTGTCTCCTCCCTAAACCTGCTGCATCTGTACACACACATTTAACTCTTAGTGAACTTCATCCTTCAGAGTTTTTCATGACAGTGATGGAGGGTCTAAAGACAATAATTTTTGTTTGTGTATCTTGAATTTAACTGAATGGTGTTTTTCTATTATATTATGTTCTTTGAAGTAGCCTATTCTTGTTGCTTTCATCTTGTTTTTATTTCTGCCAACTGGCTTCATTATCAAGTATGCTATATTTCTTTTAAATACAAAGTACATTATAATTACAATGTATTATTATTAGTTTTGTAACACTGTGGCCATAAACAATGAGTAATGTCACATTCTGTATTTATGCATTAGAATAAGACCCACATAACTTTTATCTACCCAGCAACAATTACTAGCCTAGTCTCAAAAACAGAGTATTGTGTCATTGTTTTATGCTCAGTTTGAATCACAGTGATTGAATTGCTAACCGGGATATTATTATTTACACTGAGAAAAACACCTTTTAAGAATTCAGACTGCAGCACAGCAGGGTTGCCCCAGAGCGTTGTCAAAAATACACATCCTCAAAGCTATTCAAAAGTTTGCGTTTTTTTAGAAGATGGAAAACGATCTTTGCAAGTGTTTTGTAGTTCATGTCTAGTCTCATTTGTAGTCTCATTTGTTCCTATTTTAGTCTCTCTGAAATGTATTTGGGCCACTGTTTAGTCAAGTTTAGTACTGGTCTAAGGTTTAGTTCTGGTTCAGACGTGGTTTTGCATGGTGGTACTTGGTGTGTATATTTCAAAAGTTTAGACAATCTCAATGGAATTACTGGACATTTGAACAAGCGGTTTTATGAAGGCCTCATTATAGTAGAGAATGGCAAATTTCAGCATGACATTCAAAAAGGCCGGAGTGAGTATAAATCCCTTTTGAATTTTAGACTTTCAAAACCACCAAAGAAATATTCTACCTATGTCCTCAGCTCAGAAAAGCAGTAGCTGAATCTTTTGACCCTGATGTAGCCTTATTCCCATAGGAGTAAGAGAAATACACTGCCTCCCAAATGTCTGATACACTGTAGAAACTGACTCAAGAAAAGTCAAACAAATAACTCTGACCAAACTAGAAAAAATATGTGGGATGTTGTTGACTACAATGTCACATCAGGATACAACAAATTATGTAAAATATGTTATTTTTACAGTTCAAGGTAAAGGCAGTACCTGTCCACTAAAAAAGTCACACGCTGTTTAGCTCAGTAGGTAGAGCGGCCCATTTCAGTGCTTGCCCCAGCGTCGAGTATTCACATCCGGCTGTCACTCCCCACTCTTCTCCCTGATTTCCTGTCAACCTATATAGCTTCAGTATACTGTCCTATCAAATAAAGCCTAAAAGGCCAAAAAATATCTTTAAAAAAAAAACATGTTGTCATTTGCCAAAACCATCCTAATTTGGAAGATTTTGTGTCTTTTGCTAACCTCTCCATTGAAAATGTATTATGATCTTTCATTCCATAACTTATATCATTCTGTTTACCATCTTTGAAAGGGTCTATAAGATTTACTGTTTCTGTACCATTCTTGGTGTTATATGCAGTGTGTAGGGAGAGGAGTATGGACATTCTGTGAGTCTGTGTAATATGACGTATTTGTACAAGCATTACCGGCTCAAACACTGTCTTGCAGATGAACATCAAACAAAACAAGCTCTGGTTCCTAGAAGCTCTTACCTCATTCTCTGGTTTCTTTGCACAGTAGCTACAAAGACAACATTCAGAAACTGTGTATATTTTGCAGGAAGGCTATATTACGACATACAATAAAACACAATGTTGCATATTTTATGAAAAACACTTGACAGGATTATACGCTTCAAAAGGACACCATTTGCTGTAAGTATAAACATTACATTTCCTGCACAGACCAGTAGACAAGTCTAAACGTGTCATTGTCTTCTCTGTCTCCTCATATTTTTCCATGTAATTTACTGTGGACAATCTCATCCTCATTTTAGGCGCCTGAGGGACTCTGCATTTTATACAATAGACTTTGACCCTAGGACACTGTTCAACGTAGAGGGCGGTTCGGCGAATGTGCAAATGAAGCGTGCATTCGGGTTTATTATGTACACAGCCTCCTCTTCGTCGGAGCTGAGCTGAGGAAGAGCGCGGCCTTTTCTTCATCACCACTCACGGGCTGCTCTTGTGGGCTGTCCTCTTTTCTGGTCCTTCACTCAATCTATCACTTTAATAGTCAGGTCTGCCTCGCTCATCTGTCTCGTGGCATCTCGCACAGCATAGAATTTGTGGCATACATTATTTATTCTAATTTGTTTGGTGTATTTCAATCCATTTTACAATATTTACCTGTATATTTAAATTTCAGTTCACTGGGGAGCTATTAGAGAGAACACAGATTAAATTAGTAACAAAGCAAGAGAACCACATCTTGAAAAAACATAAATAAATATACTTACAGTTTTCATGTCAAAATATTGCCACAGTAAGCATTTGTCATAATATTAGCCACACACAAATCCTAGACAGTGCATAGGGCATCAAGCGCGAGAACATGCAGGCATCAAATGTTTACTCACTGTTTAAATAGCATTATGTTTTTTCAAATTGTAGTCATAAATGTTTTATTTTACTTGGAAACATACAGGGAATAGATCCTTCTAACAGTCTTTGTTTTGTGCAAATAGGTGCAGAAACCATAGAAATATTAATTGCTAAAGTTAAAAAACATTGGATCAAACAAAAACAGCAACATGTGTCAGTGAATATCACAGTCAGTGTTTCCTGAGTCTTGGAAGTATCCTCCAGTCAGACAGAAGACTGGTGATTGACAGTAATATCAGGTCAGCGTGATAAATTATTTCTGCACTTTGTCACTTTAAAGCTTCATCAGCCCAAAGTTCTCCCCAGACTCTCTTTTTAATGAACCGTCTCTAAAATGCTCTCTGTAGCTTCGCCTTTCAATGCACTTCCTATTATCAGAATCAAAAATCTAGCTCTCTACACTTTGTAAGGTGAGATGACAGTACACCCCGTTGCCAATTGACTCCCATGCTTTTTTGGTGAAGAGACTTTGTCTGATCCATAGTCTTTGTGGCTTCTGTCTCTTAATGAGAAGATCTAAAGTGCATTGGTGCATGTGTAGCCTCTGTGCCTTTATGCTGCTGCTGTAACAAGCACCAAAGTAACAAGCTGCATCACCTCCAACACCCAAATCTGCCTGTGTGAACGTTAGCACCTTCCCCAGACACCCATTATTTGTAAATTTGTGCAAAGGATAGACAATGTACAGAACCAGGGCTTGAAATTTTCACTCACTGGCAACTGTGGCTAAAACTACTAGCCAATTAATGGTTTTACTGCCAGAATTAATTGTAACTTTTATATCTGTTTCCATTCTGGTAACAAAAAATAACTAGCAAAAATTGGCGCACACTAAGGGCAATGGTATGCAAAAAAAATCAAAGTGGCTAAAGTGGCTATGGAGAGAAAGACTGTAACTAGCCAAAATGAAAATCTACCAGCTTTGGCCAGTTGGCTGATGTTAATTTCAAACCATGTACAGAACCATAAATGCTATTTTGAATTTTAAATTACTTTATTGGGGCTTATTATACTAGTCACAAAATGTTAGGGACATGACTTTCATGTAAATTAACAGACTGCTTCTGAAAGGTAATATGCTGCATTTGGTTCAACTTAAATCCCCTCCTTAGGCTAGCTTTAATATCATTGTGAACATTTCCTATTTTCCACAAATTCTGCCCATAAGTAAAATATGCTAAATTTTTGTGACTAGTTTAAATTGAGCCATTGATCTAAGTCAGTCTGCTTGTCCCATTTATGCCCATTGAGTGACTTCTGGTGGGATGATTAAGATGCAGAAAACATAAGGTACAAGGTATTTTCAATAGCTATATCAATATCTTCTTTTTAGTGTTTTTTATTTGTGCTAAGCAATTACTAAACTGTCTCGTTTTCATCAATGAATAAAGAAAGATCAGTCTCACACTATGCCAGCACTACTTGAGGTGTTATGATTTAAGTGAGACTGAGAAATACTGCAGCAAAAAGAGCCTAACTGAAGCTTTTGATTTCACATAAAAGTTTGGCATTATTGGAAAAAATGTCTGAAAATAGTATGGATAAAATATACTGTATGTGGAAGAAGCCTATGTTGGTATTTTCAGCTTCATAATTACTATACAAGTCAGCTTTGTGAAAACGTGAAGATAAACCAAAAAATTTCCATTAATGAAATCTGTTTGCTGTAGCCTAGATATAAAATTTAAGCCTGTATGACTTAGTTTGGTTAGTCTTGTATAGTTAGTCTGTGAAACATGAATATTCTTAGATTTTTTTAATCATCAAAGTAACTAGATAAGAGACTTTGTAATATGTTTCTCCTCCATTTCTAAACATCATGAGATTCTTATAGCTTACATATTACACTCTCCACATTCGCCTCCAGCAAATATTTTTTCCTCAACAGCTTTAGGACTTAACACCAGGCTGCTTTATTATAGCTTTCTCTGCTTTGATCATTCAAGTGGACGGATCCAAGAAGCTGCAAAGTGAAGCATTGCTTATGGATGATTACCCATAATGCATTTGTATAAGATATCCAAAACACAAAGCTTCATAAACAGCAACCACTCTAAAAGGTTTGATTATTGAATTAACGCTGGGTAAAAAATAATGACATGTATTCCTTATTCTTCCCTCGCTGGCTGATTGAACAGAAAGTCAATTATGACAATGGCTAAATAAGATAGGACTCTGCCTTTAATTGGTTTGTGTTGAAAGCTTGGAAGGAGTTGTTGCACAGCGGGGAGCATCAAAATGGTTGAATGTGTGCAGACAAAAATTAAAGATCACAACATGCATCTAAGTATAAATGTTTACTATGTTTTATCTATTTTTTCTGGTTCAGGGTGTTTAGTTTTAATTGATAAAGCATTTACCCAGAATATAGTATCCTCTATCTCAGTTAGGACTATGCATTTTACTGTTGGCATTTAGGCCGAGGTCTAGTCATGTTTAAGGCTTTCGTTATTGGGAGAGCAGGGGAAAATGTGTTATCTACAATGTTCTGCCTCCTCAGACATATGGCCTTTTTTGGCATGTAAAATTCACATAATCTAAAAAAGCTCTTTTAAACAATATCACATTTTCTACATCCATATGACTAGTCCTTCATATCAGAATAACGGGAAAGAATGACTTGTCTTATCGTATTGATTTGCATAAGGTCTTAAAGCTGAGCAGGTCCGGTGCGGTGGTTATGATGCAGTAAAACGGTGATGTGGGCGGCCGGGCAGCAGCGTCTCGTCTGAGGGTTTTACCGTATGGTGAGGGGCTGTGAGGAGCACCCTTGAGAAAAGTATTTAACCTTTAACTGCTTCCTTTAATGTCACACTGTCCCAGAAAAAGCCACATTACAGTGACATGATAAACGGAAGAGCAACACTGGCCCCACATGGTGAGACTGGAAACTAGTCAATGGGGTTAAGGCCAGTAGAGGATGGGTGCAGCAGGGCTATTAAAATCATTTTTCAGGTATTTTCAATTGAAATATTCTTAACCTGTAAATTTACTTATTTTAATACATTGTGAAATTACAAATAGCCTATTATGTAATTAATTACTACCAAAGTATATGGTTGGACAGTATTTCAAATCAACTGTAAGGTGGTGGGTTATCCTTTGATAAGTAATGACTGGCTAATATGGTCTATTTTTAATGTGAATTTAGAAAGTATGAAAGAGGGTGGAGAGAGAGCACAAGAGTGGATGGTTGTCTGTCTGTGTAAATCGGGCCCGTGACTTTCCAGACTCTATTTAGTCTTGCGTTTAGTTCAGCACCTCAAGTCCTCAACATATAATAAACCATAGTGCTTGTGAAGAGCAGTGAATTGCTGACCAAAAACAATTATTGCTGCACACATAACTGTGTGAATTTATCAGTTGAACAACAGTCTCTCATTTAAGCCATTTTAGTATCTCATAGAAACACACTATTTGAGGACACTGCTCTGTGTTACATGGCTTTTATACACTTTGAATCACCACAGACTTTCTAAATCACACAGAAATACAATAAAACTTGAAATAAGAGACCTTTAGTTTCACTGTATGGAGGATAAAACTTAACCAAACAGAAGCGCTGGGTAAATTTATGGATTATAAGTTCATATTGAGGGGAAAGTTAGAGGAGTTTGAAATGCCTTAGGTTGGTAAAATGATAGCAGACCATGGCAAATTTCAACGCATATAGTGTAACAGAGAAAATTAAGTCAAAGTCAGTCTTAGGTTTTCATCATATTGCTCTGTATCCCCCGTGGAAAGGATTAGGCTGGTGCAGTGGCCTGTTGCAGCATGCATACTGAACTTTCAGATATGCAACTTACATTGGAGCACTTTAATCTTTGCACATTTATAATTATTTCAATGGGGTCTATTAAAATGAAATCTCTTTTAGCACTTCAAGTTTCAATGTGGGCCAAGTTTTCTTTTCTGAAAATAAAGTGTCTTTTTTTTTTTTTTTTTTTGCTTTTTTAATGGTTATGTTTTGGACAGTGGTGGTTTGTCTGCTAGCAACAAAAAAATAAGGTCCTATTTTGATGGAATTAGCATTGTGGTTAAATCAGCAGTCCTTTGTGTGTTGAGTTTGCATGTTTTCCCCGTGTCTGTGTAGGTTTTTCAAAATAATACTACAATTCATTCACTATTTGTCTGGAAATATCTCAAACTTTTCAAAATTAAAGTCATGTTGAGCTTGGGGCAAATGTTGCAAAACCAAAAAGCATTTTAATGCATAGTTTATTTACTTCAATATTTTCTAAATCCATTTTTTCACCAATGTTTTACGGCTTGCCAGTTTTAGTTTTTCCTCCTTCATAGGGATTTGCGGAGACTCAAGCCAAACCTTTTCTATAATGACAGGAGCTATTAATTTCTGCTAGTTTTGGCTGACATTTGGGCTTTTTGCATTTACCTGTGAGCACTCTTTCAATAAACACCTTTTTATAGAGACACATACTTCAAAGCCTTTCACCTGGATGGCCCTATTGCACTCTGATGCATTCAATGTCATCTCTCGCGTAGGCAACACTACACCCACACTTGAAAGTAAACAGCATGTTCTTGACATTCTCAAGACTTTTTCTAAGAAACTACAGAAGAAAATTTGAGGTATATATGGAGTATAATGCATTTTCGGAGATGCTGCTGCTGCCTTGTTTGAGAGGGATTTTAGTTTCAGCAGGTTTTATATAATGGTATAATTATGGTATAAATGAGTGACATGAACTTCGAAGTTTAACTAAAAGTAAAGTTTTTTGGAGACGAGCTACCAAAAACAAGCATCTATTATTATGAAAACTGAAATTAATTTTATGGAGTTAGTTGTCTGGCTCAATAAGAATTAACTATTTTATCTTCAGGTCAAGCTGTCTTGGTCTGCTTTTCTTCTTGATTTCCCGTCTCTTAAAACTTGATCAGGACTTGACTTTATGAATACAAAGTGTAATGTACGTGCTTTTTGGATACTTTTGTCACATTTTCCTCACCCTTAAAAAGTCTAGCTGCACATTGTGGTTGTGATACTAAGCTACTGTATATCAAATGGATGTCATGATGTAAAAAAAAAGACCAAGGCCAAGCCTCACTATAGAGTGACAACACTATAATACTATTAAAAAAAATGAAATTGTCAGTTCTAATGACAATGAACATTTATTTGAAATAGAGTGTTGGATGTGAATATTTTACATACAGTTTATATGCCAAAAATGTGTGTGCATTACTATCTATATTTCACCCCTGAAGCCAAGTACAATTATGCATTATAAATCATTTCTATGCTTGCTTGACATAAAATTGAACATTATGAACTTCATGGAACACCACATTATATAACTATCTTTCTGAAAGGGCCTAAAAGTGAATTATACAAGTTAGCTATGCATTTTCTTTTTTAACATATTCATTTTTTATCTTGTAAGTGGGGGAGTGAGGCCTATGCAATAGCTCTTTTGGCCCTTAAGGCAAAGTACATAGATTTATAGTTTACAACAAGGTTAACAAGTCTGTCGTTCTTCCGCTCCCCACATAGCCTTCCATAGCATGTTTGTGATTATATACTACCCTAAAAGTATGGCCTGAAACATTGTGACCTTTTTCAAAATGCAGAACCTAAAAATCGTAACAAATGAACAAATAAACAATTAAGAAGTCTTGTTGGTACCTTTGATCCTACGGGTCCATTGGAATATGATTAAGGTTAGCACAATGTTTATGATTATGATTAAGGACTATGGTTATGGTTAACAATAATTACAATGCATACCACATGCTTTTCAAGGAACCCAAAGAAAGACACTTTCCTCTACATTCAGTAAATTATTCATATATTCCATAGTCATACACTGGTGGTGGTAAGCTCCTTGTGTAGCCACAGCTGCCCTGTGGCACACTGACAGAGCCGTGGCTGCCAGTGTGCGCCTTTAGCTCTTCCGACCCCTACTGAACACCAATCAATACAACCACATTAATTCATTGTCAATGTGGGTTAAGTGTCTTGCCCAGGAAGAGAATAACACTATGGGCTCAGGTGGGGAATCGAACCGGTTACCTTCTGGTTGAAGGCCACCCCAGAGTGGGTGTAGAGGTTTGGGTTTATGCAGAGACATCAGATCTGTCAGGTTTGTGAGCTATAGTTGTAGGACCAATGGGACGTAGGACCAAAGAACCCTAATTGAACAGTTGAGTCCAGTGCTTGTCATTGATGTGTGTTGTCTAATACAGTGTAGCAGCATGCACACATTTCAGTGCACTGTTTATCAGCTTGTCTGTCAGTATTTATGTCAGTGCAGATTACACTTTGAAGCATCACTCCTCCTCCGATGTATTCACACGTCAAATCTCCTCATTTTCTAAGTGGCACAAATGTGGGAGGACTGCTTAAGAAAACAAAATGATATCTTTCTCCCCATAAGCTACTTTGCATGGAGACTGGTCTATGTGTAAGTGGACATTTATGCAAGCTGGAATTATACACAAGATACAGACAAATAATCAATTGAGAAAGTATATAACCTCATACATTTAACGTTTAGCACAAAAAAAGACTAATGTATGTGCTAATGCTTTTGTCAAGTGAAAGAAAATGTAGGAAAGTAGCAGAGCTTTTAAAATGATAAATGATCATAATAATGCATACTATTTAGGGCTTTTCAGGACACCCAATGATGCTTAACAATTGCATTTCTCCTTCATTCCATCCACTGGTGGTGGTAAAGGTTAGCCACAGTCTGGCAGAAGTGCGGCTGCCAGTTTGCGCCTAAGACCCCTTTGAACACCCTCAAACGCTCAGACGGGAACTCGAACCAGCAATCCTCTGGTGTCTGGGCAAGGGCCTATACCCACTACACCATTGCCTGAATTTGAATCATTGTCTGGATCTTGAATTTAACAAACCTAACCACTATGATGTAAACCAATTCCCTTCTCTGAGCTCCACAAACCTTCTCTGAGTCTGCCTGGGACTAGCATTATGAGACAGAAAGATGTGAGCAACCTATCCTTTTAAAATGCATTCAAGTGGACTTTTAAAGGCAAAGTGTGCTCATGTGACTAGATTTAGCTGAATGCTCACTTTGCATTTCGTATTAAAAGAAACTAAACATATTACATTTCTGAAAGCCTAACATCATGTCCTCAAACCTGGCTACAATATTTGAACAGCTCTGTTTGATTTGAAGCCCTATAGCACAAATGCTGTAAATGTAATATAGTTTGCTGTCTTTATGAATTGCAAATGATTGGTTTAAATTCGCAGTATTGAAGTGTGGGCAGCTCATGGTGGTGACAGGTGGCTGGCAGCTATAGACGTAATTGGCATCTCGTTCGCCTGCGGAGCTCAGAGGTGCTGTTTATCGAATAAAACTGAAAGACAGCTCTATTGTGGTTTAGAAAATATACTAACACGACCAAGGTTAGAGAAGGTACATTAAGGTTACACTGTATTGACTGACATCTTTATGTTATATTTACATTATATTGTATCATTGTGGTGAAAACATTACTTTTGGGAAGGTCTAAATCACTTTTTTAAGTTAAATTTTTACATGGAGTTGACATTTTTGCATTGTGACTATTCTCTCATTTAC
>JAVQKG010397715.1:0-16987 GCA_036025885.1 Hypseleotris bucephala | reverse complement strand
GCGTCTCATTTTAGTTTGAGAAAGCATTTGTTTTGCTTTAAATAATTCTTTTCTCAGTCACACTCACTTACTCTTACGCATAAACAGATGCAAAATATCTATGAATCTTTTAAGATGTTTTTGGTTTGAGATGACTGGCTTTGAAAGAGTTAAAGAATTTTTTGCCTTTGCTGAAAGAAAAAAAGCATGAGGGAGCGAGGGACTGAGGAGGAGGCGGATGAGGGCGAGTTACTGCTCCTGGAGCCTATGAAGAGAAGAGCGGGAGGAGGAGAGATAGTTGTCTGTCTGACGATTTTTTTTCCTTTTTTGTGAGAGCATTTGGGTGCACAGGCTTGCTTCAGTTGTATCCGTACTGACACCTGGCTGCCCCTCACTGCTTGCAATTCCCTTTTCCCCCTGTTTTTCCAGATAATCTCTTTTGTTTAGGACCTCTCATAATATGCTGCAGGATTTTTTTTGCCTGAGCTTCTTGGACGCTCAACTGACAAAGGTGAGTGGACTGAATTGTGCTGGGCACATAGAAACATGTTTGTGTGTAGTATATTGACCAGGGCCTCACAATGTATCGCAAATTTGTTTCATAATTTAATATCCAGTTTGTTTGAGCCCTTGTTAGTGAGGATTTCTAATGTTGTGCAATCCTAATTAAGTAGTGTGTATCTGTAGAAGATAAGCTATTATTCAAAATGATAATATCTTGTTTCCAAGGTACCGATGGTTTAGTGCTACAAGTCTAGGCAGCCTCAGATGTCACGTTGTGTCATGTGTAGGTGGTAAATGTGTACTTTTTAAGGTGAAAGGTTGGAGATCAGCGTTGAGTGTCTGTTTTTTGAATGGTGTCAGCAGCTGGTGTCAAAGCCTCTCTGGTTTCTCCTGATTTGTTTGCTCTGTGGCGGTCGATGTCCCCTTGACCTGCAGGTAACGTGCTTTCACAGCAATCAGTGGCCTGTCAGTGACACACCACACCTTAAATATATACGCTGGTTCAGCTTAGAGAAACTGGGTATGGATGTTAGAGTTATGAATACAGCAAGGACATGGAAACATGACAGGTGATTGGTTCGTCTGGCAATGGTAAAAAGATGTAGTTAGAAATCGGAGAGCACAGACCTCCGCCCAAGGCAGCTCATTCCCCTATGCACTACAATGATTCTAAATAGAACCTTCTGTGGAATTGGACACCACTGTTAAATATAACACTATAGTATGCTATACTATAGTTTAAGTTTTCGTCCTGCATTTTGTTTAAATGGATACAATTTTTGAGCTTAATATTTTTATAAATAAACACTCTAGATTTATTTATATTTATATATTACTCCAACCATATCCATCTTCTCAAACATAAGGTCAGAAATGATGTCTTTAAGAGTTAAAATTCTACATAGATGAAGCTCATAGCATTTTTCCCTCTAGCAATTGGTATTGTATTGTTGTAATAACCTACATATGTACACTGAAATCTATATAAACTCAGACCGTCTTCTTTCCATTTCAACCCATTGTAACGCCTTAAACATACACTACACACAATTACATAACGACTGCAGAAGCTACTATCATTGTTTGTGTATATCTTTATTGCCACACTGTTGCTCACTATAGTCACTAACTTCCCTTGTCACTTTCTTCTTCTCCTGTCTCCCCCTCACTGTCATCACTTACTGTACCGTCTCTTCCCGCCCACTCGGATATTTCTGGAGAACAAAAGGACCGCGAGATAGGGAGAAAACGGTCGAGCGACAAAGGCTTAATGTACCAGGCTCTTGCGTAGGCTAATGAGTCTTCACAATCCTAGCTCTTCAACCTCCTCCCAACGCCTTCAAACCCGGGCCCTGCTGTCCTCATCTATCCACATAATCTCATATTAACCAAACTTGTCCACCTCTGTGCTCTCAGGATCTCCCATCTTTCAATACTCTTCATCTTGTATCATCTTATATCATTTTACCATCTCAGCTTTGGGCTTTTATCTTTCATCTCCAAAGACATACATTCCCAAAGAAAGTCATGAATGGGATTTCTCACCTACTGTACATTATCCTTTTTCAAGCTAGAGCCATTTTCTTACTTCACCTTTTTGTCAAGACACCTATTCAGTGACCATTAATCCTTATTACCAAAGATACTAGAGTCTTTTGTGCCTTAAGTCACAAGTCACATTTTAGACGTTCCTACTATAGCCAGTGCAAACAATGTAAAGTAGTGGAAAGGTGGGGTTTCATGTACTATATGTAGAAAAGTGAAATCAAATATTTTTAGTTCCTGAGAAAGCCTTAGCATACATTTGTGAAACATTAATAAGTATTTTTGAAGAACAAAAACAACACAGTAGAAAGCCCAGAAAAGTCAAGTTTGCGTAATAATGGCCCCTTATCACCCATTTGTTCTCACTCTCATTTTTGACTTTCTTCAAAAATGTCTTCTAAAGTCACATTTCCTTGTACAAAATTAGTCCCCCTCAAACAAACGGCCTTCAGCATTGTGCATTAGTCCGTGTGAAATCTGAAATAACATGATGGCAGCCCATTTAAATTTTTGATGCCAGGCTGGACGCATCAACCCCCTTCTACAGCAGCAGTGTAGCATCCTGTTGTTTTTGCCAGTCGGGGGAAACTGGGCTTTCATTGTGCCTCTTGATGTGGATAGGCTCATTATTGCTGTTCAATGCTGTGCCTTTGAATGGAAGGAACAAGGAAGAGCCCATGCTAGTGCAGCAGACTGAGGGACAGCCCAGTGTTGGTTCGCGGCGCATGATAAAGGCATAAAAAAACAGCATTGCATAAGCGAAGTAAAGGCTGCCTCAAATATAGTAGACATTATAGACAAATTTATAGACGGTCTTGCTGTATGTCACAAAGTCTTTTTCCTCACTGGCCACTTTATTACATTGTACTTAATATGTACCTAATATAGTGATCTTCTGCTGCTCCTGCTTCATGTTTTCACATCTTGTATATTATGAATATATTATGACACACACTGGATATTGTATCTTTCATCATTCAATTCATTCACTGATTTGGTAAATAGTTCTGCCTAATAAAGTGGCCAGTGAACATGCCTTATCTGTACTGGCTGTCTGTGGCGGCCATCTTTAATGTCTCACTATAACTTCTAGTGACACTTGCTTGAAGCACATTACACATCTGAATGCATTTGTCTAACTGAGAAGCTCGAACAATTGACAGATCTGCATTCACTACATTTGATGCAAAATGAGGCATGGATGAAGAGACGCGTGATGTTTGTTTACAACCTTGTACTGTTGCTAAGGAAACAGTCTGGCTCGTTTATCTTTTTATCAGGATGAAAGGATGTCTGGAAGTTGACCATATGTTGGAAGTAATGCAGTATAATTTATAGTGTTTGCAGGAGGGTGCACAGGTGGTTGGGTCTAGTCATACAGTGACTAAGCAGCCTCAGACTTATTTGTCATCGTCTTTTTTTAACCATATAAAATACAATTATATAGCAAAGGTAAAATAAGAGTAATCGAGAGTTTAATAAAAGGACGCTTAATAATAAAGTATTAGAACCAGACTAGCTATTAACATTAATTTGATGGTATGTCCTTCCCGTGCTGACAGTTTGTTGACTTTGTCTTGAATCACCATCATATCACTTGATAATTTGTTTTTTTGTGGGTTGGTCAGAAATTATATTATTTTGAAAACCTGCAGCTTAATGTGGCAAACTTAAAAAAAAGTCTTTAGCAAATAGATTTTTTTATACACTTCTTTTAATCAGTGGTTTTTTATTGTTTTTGTTCACATTTCAACACATCTAAAACTAGAAAACAGAAAAAAATAGACAGTTATTCTAAACATGTCCTGACTTATTTCGGAAATAGCTTTAAATTCTGTAATTCTCTATAGCTGTGAAACCTTTTTCTGCTTGTCTTGTATTAGCTCTTTATTGCTGTACTAGCTCGCTATAAGCATATAATTTTTTAAATCAGTTATAAAATAGCTAAAACATGTCTTTCTTTATATTGGTGGCGTACTTACGTTTATGAAATATTGTTCTGTATTACACCCAGTGACAATAACACAGTAGTATGCGTGTCCTAACAGCAGACGTTCAGGTCAGGACATCCTTTTTAAACATGTAGCTCTCTAAATATAGGCCCCATATGGAGTGGCTGTCATGTAAATGATAAAGGACACCCAGCCACATTCATAGCCTACTTTCTCACAGTCATGCATTACCGGGTGTTAGTGTCTATGGAGCTACTGTAGGCTACAACTCCCCAATCTGTTTTATATTTAATGTCTTTTTCATTATTTAGACCCAGCTTATTTGCAGTCGTACAGCCATCGCCATTGGTACAGAGTTGGTGGGCGGTTACACTGTTTCATAGTAAGTTCTCCCGTTGTCACAATAACACAGGGAACAGAGATAAATATTGAATAGCTTTGGGGTCTTTCTGCACAGTTTAAAGCTGATTATTATAGCATAGTTTAGACCTAGTTTAATTCTAATTTAGTCCTGATTGTAAGCTTGGGGGTTCAATCCTTATGCCAACTATACTCCTTATGTGTCCTTGGGCAAGACAATTCATCTAAATATGTGATGGTTTTTGTGTGTTTTTGGTCGTGGTTAGACAGCCCTTAGTCACAGTATGGCTCTGTCAATCTGCCTGGTACCACTCTATTGTAAAGCATGGTGCGCACTAAATTAAAATGATACATTATTTTTGCACATAAATATATTTTCTGAGTGCTTAGGTTGTCTATCTGGATGTCATTGATTAGTATATTGCTCTAAACACTTTATTGCTGTAACAACAGGCACTTGCTTTTTCAGACCAGCTTGTTTGATGTCACCATTACTGCCGAGGTGGTGGGTGGTTCTTTCTCCTGTCGTCACAATGACACTGGGAACAGAGAGAAATATTGCATAGCTTTGGGGCGAACAACGGATAAGAATAACAGAGTGTGTTGAAAGAGAGGGAGAGAGCACCGTAGCATGGGCAGTTTCTCTCATGTTTTTTCTACCATTTCCACCTTCCCTGTCCCCCTTGTCTAGTCTGTTTCTATGGTCACACCACACTTTTGCTCAGATCCGTGCTTTTCTCCTAATTGTTAGCTTCACAGGTTGAAAAATTTTGCACTCAGACTGGTAAGGATGTCGAAAACAAAATGACATCCAGCCCAGCCAACATCAGACACTGCCTTTATGCCTGTGTTTTTGTGCTCCCAGCTATTTTCGATGATACTGTATGCTGTAGGCTTTTTGTCTGCAGATGTTTGTTTGGCATTTCGCTGGTGATCCACAGAAAGAGGGGCACTTTGTGGTGGCTTAGGCCCAAATAAAAGGGTAGAAACATTAAATTATGATATAAATAGATAAAGCAGATTGCATTGCTACTGTTTCTTCAAGGCCTTAAATCACATTTTCTGATTTTGTTGTCTTGGTTAAAAGCAGATCTCTCTTTGTCTGCATAAAGCTGCTTGACATGCTCAAAGAGTGCCTATAATTAGATTCAGTTGACTTTGAACATAAGTCTCAAAGGTGCTGACATTTTGGAGAGAACATCATTACATGTCTACTCAACGTAATCATCTCTGGTACTGTATCTTCCGCTCTTTGCCCCAAAGACATGCATGTATTAGGAGTGAATGAATAAAGGTGAAGTTGTTGGTTGTCTGTCAGTGTCTCTATGTCAGCCCTGCGATGTACTGGCCATTGTCGAGGGTGTACCCCGCCTAAAAAAAAAATAGTTGCTTGGATAGGCTGACTTGCAACACAATGAGAATAAGCAGAAAACAGATAAGTTAATACATCTTTTACATCTTGGATATTTGCCCAATAACATGAAGATACATCTATATTTAAGGTGGAACAGTTAAATAATGGAACATTTCTCCCTCTCTTTCTCTATTTTGTGAGTATATTGTGATTGTAGCCTTCAGGTGATGTTGAGATACCTGCTGCATGAGGGTGATTTAACAATCCATGGCGCTGTGTACTAATCTACAGCCCCCAGGGCAAGCGCTGACCATGAACCACAGCTGCCCTTGTGGATTGTAGCCTGCATTTATTTACATACATTGAGAATAATGCTTCACTGAGTGCTGTAATTTTTTACAGTTTACAACCTGTTGGATACAAATTGTTGAGGAATATGATTGTTTTACAGTATTTTACCATAACTTTAAAATTGCAAGCTTTTCCCCCATTGTGGCTGTCATCTCATTTTTACACATTATATATTTTTTGTATGAAGCCTGGCTCAGTGTTACCCAAAGCATTAGGCAGTTAAAATTTAATTTTCGGCTTTGTGAAAGGTGGAGGCAAACATAGTATTATCCCCCTGGGCTAAAGCACAATAAATGTAAAAGTGACAAATTTTGTTTTTAAAGTTTTGTTGGCATTGACAGGACAGTTGTGGAACAAATCTTTGTATTGTATGCTTCTTTTTGGTTTGTATCAATCAGTAGAGCAAGTTTTCTAGTAAGTCTTTTGAGGTTCAAGTAGTGATTTAGTTTGATTAAGAACCAGTTTTGTTTCTGTTTTAGTATTGTTGTTTACTTGAATTTGTGGACCAGTGCTGATTTCAGTCCTGGATTTCACCTAGTCTTGCTCTGTTTTATAACTTGGTTTAGTCCAGGTTTAGACTCATGGTTTAGACCTGGGTTTTGAATAAGCTGAGGCCCATTTTACGGTCATCATAATAGTGAAGATTCAATGTCAATGTGTGTTTCAAGGTGTGTTTCTAAGTCCTCAAATTTATATCCTTAGTTACCATTAACACTAGGCACTTATTACATTCCCATAAATAGCATATTGTTGTAGCTTTTGCCTGATTTCCCTGATTTCTCAGTTTCCCTGACTCCTTCAGCCCTCTCTTCAGCTCCTCTCATTAAACACTATCCGTCAGTTCAGACAGAGGCATCTGCGACCTTAGCGGGAGTCCACTGCTCACTCCACGGACCGCCGCGGGTCAAAGGGAAGCGGAGGTGAAGCCGCTCTGCCTCTTGTAGTTGTGGATTGATGGCTTCAAAGCAGCAGAAAAACAACCACAGTCTCTGCACAAACCAGAAAGACAAATAATGTTGTTCGTTTGGTGCCACTAAGAAGTATTTTTGTTTTCTTAATGGCTATTGAATGTGTGGTAATCAAGACCAAAATAGTCATTTGAGATCATGGCAAGGAGAAGAGATTTAAGACTAAGACCAGCTTTGGATTTGAGGTAATATATAGGAAAACTGAACCTCTACAAGTCCAAGAAAGGTTTATATACGGTATATATTAGCAGTAAATTAATCAAATGCTGTCTTGGCCAGTCAATTCAATTAAGTAGCAACCATACTGCTGCAAATGTGAATTGGGCAGTCACTTTTTCCTCCTTAAATAGTGCATATGCTAGTGGTTAGTTTGTAGTGAGTATTTGCCAACCGAAAAAACATTAGTAAAAATAACCTTAATTGGTTTTAGTAGGGTGTCTGTCTGAATCTAGATTTGTTTTTACCATTGTGATATTAGTTGCTACAAAGTTACATAACAAAGTAGAGAATAGAGGTTTTGCCCCTGACATAGGAGATCCCTAGTTTTAGCCAAGGCTTGAGAGCATGATTCTGTATTATCATTTGCCAGATAGGCTTGACAAAAATGTTTAAAGATTTGTTGATAAAAATTTTTTAGACCAAAACCGCATTATATTTCTCAAGTACAGCTATATGGTATTTGAAATGAGAGAACATTACGTTTGCTTATTTCGATATTTTTCATTACAATAAAAATTGTATATTGTAAGAGATTAAAAACTGGATACAACAAACTCATCATACCCAGATGCTATAGCCTGGATAGGCTTCTTCGTTCTTTCATAGTACTATCCAGCACAAACTCCATGTATTGCTTCCATTTCCGTCCGGTTTATTTTTGTTGTGTGGCCTTCACTGTGCACTGCTGTGTGATGTAACCCCATGGTGTGTGTCAGACTGCAGGTAGGAGCAGCTTTCATTCTTCTATTTATTTTTATTGTTTTTTTACCCAGACTACTTTTCACTTCTTTTATTAATATATATTTTTATCGAAGCCCACCCACTCAGTGCATGCGACACAAGCTTTTCTCAGCTCCCAATGGCTGTGTAGGAGTTGGAGGCATATCACTCTATATTTTTTTCCCTCTCCCTCTCTTTCGCTCGATGATTTGCTACTTCCTCCATCATCACACCTCCATCTATCCAGGACACTGCTGAGTCGTTGGAAGCTGTGAGCCAGATTCTGACGCCATCGGCACCTCAAATATGCGTCACCTTTCTGGCCCGCTGCCGCCACCGTGCTGCTCTTGTCCTTCTGAAATTGTGCTTCAAAAGCCAGTGTCACACGACGATGGGGTGTTTCCTCCAACTGGGGGAAGGAGTAAAGAGTATTATTTTAAAGCAAAGACGAGAAAAGATTTTTGTTGTTTTTGAGTTGCGTCACAGGTCGAGTGTAGGACAGGTATACCCTCATAAATGTAGGTTACAATTATAGGCTTTTATTTCTCTTGGTTTTTGGCTCAACAAGCGTATAATTTGCAATGCTAATCCCTGGCTGTCAATAATTTTAAAGGTCTATAGTGGAACCTTTTCTGCTTAAAAGAACTTAAAATATCAATATCGAAATAATAAAATGGTTCTCAAATATCAAATGCTTTTCTCATATTGCGCAGCCCTATTTACTAAACAACCATACAAATAAACTAAAGTGTGACCTTTTTATTGATTTCTGTTATTAAATAGCTAATTATAGACTACCCTTTTGGTTTACTTTCCCTTGTGTCTTAACAGGCGCCTGGCAGGTTGAAAAACATATTGATTATTTGAGCAATAACATGTATGTCTAGAATGAGATATATTAAGGCCTATCCTAACTTGTATTTTAATCTTTTTAGCTTTGTTGATTTGTTGGTTCATGCTAACTAATGCTTCTCTGTTTTTAATGTATTTTCAGAATTTATCAGTAATCTGGTGTAGTGTTTTTGCTTTGGGTATGTAAAAGTAATAATGTACTTTTAGAATAGCAAGATACCACAAGGGGTCAGTAAACGATTGTGACTATTGTGACATGTAGGACTTTATAGCTCGAAGAATACAGACCTTTGTATGTTGCCAGGAGGGTGGGCATTAATATAGCTTAAAAGTCTATCATCATGTTAACTTTTCTGTGAAGGTTCATTCTTTTATCCAGGTAGTCAATCAACATCATGTTAACTACTAACAAAGCATTCCCATTTCAAAGTCAAATTGTTGTCTTCAGTATCCCACATTGCTGTACACACTAATGCAGGTCACAGTGTATCTGGGGAGGCAGGTGTAGAGGGAAATGTAAGCTATAAAAAGATCAGCAATGGGGGTTTGTCATAGCCCCTGGACAGTCAACAGTTACGCAACAATAATGGGGCAAACCTAGATCCCCATGTAGTGCTGTAGGCAAAGCTTGAATCAGAAGACTTATTTTAGTTAGATTATTTATTTATTTGTTTGTGCATGTGCTAGCTAAATTTCAAGATACGCTTTGGCTTTAGGCGTGGAATGTACTACGCTGAAGTTTTACAAATGAGCAACAAAGATTCTTCTAAATAATTTGCAGAGCTTTTATCTCATGCATTAATCACCCTTGTTTGGAGTGTCTTCAAGGCCTTGGTGATTTAGTGTTCATTATAGATATAAAAATTAAAGAATGCTCTAAGAATAAAGGTTGGGAGCCATTATCTCAAATTAAAATCACAATAATTTACCTTGTTTATTTTAAATCAATTCATATTTTGTTTTAGGGCCATTTCTCTAATCAAGTTGTCTGGGTATGGTTTTACAGGTTTCAAAATGGTAACATTTTTAATCAGGTAGACTCCAGCAGAGGGCCACTTTGAGGCCACTTTATTACTGTTCCTATTTAAAGTCCTCCGTCCTGTCCTCTCAAAATCAGTGCAGTATTCTTGAATTGCAGCTTGCCTCACATACAGTAGCTGATGCTGTTATTCCTCTTTAAATGAAATATTTCTTAGATCCTGTCCTTCAGTGTTCATCATTGTAGTATCACTCTTTTTGTATATAGCATTGAATTTATGGCGGAGGCCAATGCTGTTTGTGTCCAAAAGATCTTTCTTAAAATCAATTACTTTTTTTGGGTGCGCAGCATAGTATTACTCCATTAGTCCATTATTGGCAGGACCTTCAAATCTCTCACGTCTTGCGGTATGCCAGGGCTATAAACATCTAAGAGTTTTATGTGTGCATTCTTATATTTGCTAACATCTAGTTTAATTAACATGTGTGCACTAACCTTTCAGCCAAGCAGATGTCTTCTCTCTCATTTCAGTATAAATTGCATGGGGCCTATGTTTGAAAGTTAGGAATTCTGTTTTTGTTTTCTTAGGGATCAATCAAAGAACAGTAATAATGCATCTTGGCATTAATCACTTGGCAGTTGGCACATGAACTTGGTCTACACAAAAACATCCTTTACAAAAACATTAAATAAACTTATGTCTGACTTGTGTCCAGGATTGCACTCAATAGTGATCTCAGTATTGACTGGGGTTGAGTTAATTGCTTTTGTGCCAGTGTAAGGAATGTATATTGGATGGTCAAGTCCACATCTGGCTTATTTATTGCCTAGAATGTGATTATCTATATTCATTTGGTGTTGTCCAATGCCCCAAAGATCAAACCCACAGTCTCCATGCTACATGATTTTAATTGCCTTAAGACTGTTTGGATATTACAATATTGTCTTGGGACCTCTTCCGATATACGCTTGCACTGCCACCATGTTGGCCCAGACTAAGTATTTTCTTCAACATGGGCCGTGGTTTAGTTCAGTAAGTAGATCATACGGTCCTTATACAGAGCTTACAATGTTTGTCCCGGCGTTGTGTGTTTGAATCGGGCTCATAACAGTTTACAGAATGTCACTCCCCACTCTTGTCTCTGATTTCCTTTTAATCTGCTGTTCTGTTGAATAACAATAAAGGTAAAAAATTAAAAAGATTTATTCAACTTTTTTTTTAGCCAAACTTACCTGTATTTCACAATGCCAGTATCAGTTCACTAAAATACCTCTACTCCTTTATCCCCTATTATATCACAGGTGTTCAATAGAAGCAGGTAATTTTCCACTTTGCTCTGACCAATCAAATGACATCAAGTTGACGGGGCTGCAGATTTAGACAACAGTGAATGTGAACAAAGAGACCTGAACCACCACGCTGTCAGTCGCTTAGTCACTGAGCTGAGAGATCCAATCCTCCAGACGCCTCATATCCGGCTCCATCACATGCCTCACTGCAGCCTTCTGCCGCTGAGGCCGATTCAAGAGCCCCTCAAGTGAAAGGCAGGAATCAATTACTCATTGATTTTTGTGTTTAGTACATAAAAATAATTTACACAAATAGACAAATTGTGTTTTTCCTATATGGACTTTTTTAAAATTTAAAAATACAAAATTTCTTTAGAATGTTTGTTTAATGTTTTATGGCTGTTAATTTTGTGTATTAGGTGTATGTCCCTTTAAGGCCCTTCTTCCCCATGCTGGCCACACCCACTACTAGTACTTTTACTACTAAAGTATATAATGCATAACTGTTTTATTTGTCACCTTTTCAGTTAGGCCTGCCTTATATTACGAGCAGCTACTAGGGTGACAGGTTTGGGTTAGAGGATGGTAATGGCAAGCTTTCAAGGGTTGGTAGAGTGGCAGTTTATCACATTAAAGTTGATCACCCGCTAAATCTAAATACTACATATCAGCCTTTGTTTTTCTAACTTTCTGTATTAAACTAATAATGCCAATTTTATGCGTTGGCTTGCTGTCTAAACACCCACTCTAAGCTTTTCTTCATCCCTTCGGAGATCACAAAAATACCTCAATTTCAAGTAATCACTCCCCTGACAGTACCTAAAAGCGATTCCCGCCGGAGCAGAGGTCACTTTGAAACACAGTGAAACGTGGGCAGTTTCAACAAAGTCGGGCTTGAACGGTATAATGACAGCGCACCATGGCAGCGCTATCAGATGTCACGCAGGCTTCTTGTGTAATGACTCTTTGTCCGAGTTCGAAATTGGCTTGCTCCTTTGACATCCACAACATGGCCATAGTAGCATTACGATCATTATTTATTGTGTTCAGAAGCCAGCTAAGTGAGACAAATCCAGTTGTATATGTTCTTGGTGTAATAATAGTTAGACAGATGACACCTGAATCCAGCCTTTGCCTTCTCAAGTTCACTTGTATACATTTTTGATAATTTATGTTACTCCCACAATGTTATCAGTGGTTGTATCTATGTAGAAAACATATTTCTTGCTCACTTTGCATTTTATGGTACAACACTATTAATGAATATATCCATTATTCCTTGCGTTTAGAAGAGGGCTTTTTTTGGATTTGCTTTCTGCTTCCATATCATGCTGTTATGAAGTTCAGGTCTGTCTTTGAACCGGAGCCATCTAAGTGAGACGAATCCAGTTGTATTTGTTGTTGTTGGCGTGACGGATTGACAGATGTTCAGTACACAACAAGAAGAAGGATGACTCAAAATGTGTCTTGTGTCAGCGCGGGACCACCTCTTTTATGTTGTGTGTTTAATAGCTCATTGATCTGTGAGGCAGGACATGGACATGGGCTGCAGTCACATAAATGAGCAATCTGCAGAAAAGAATAGGGGTATTCAATGTGTTTTTGATTTAAGTACATGTTGCACGACAGAAGGAAGATTGTTTGTGCTGCAAAATGGTCAGGAATCACAAATACAAGGCAAGGTATTGTATTGTTGTGCAATGGGCAAGCTGCTATTCAGGACAGATAAAAGCTCATTACTTTTTTCAAAAAGTCATACAAACATGTACGATGAAATCCACATTTCATTTAAATTGTGGCTTTGTATTTTTTTTCTGAAGCAACAGTTGCTGGAAATTCTTGTAATTTAAATCAGTCATAAAATGCCTGATTTAGTCTGGTTGGTGCAGTTCTACAGTATTAAAATTACTACACAATAGTGGCACTTTTATTTTAAAGGTAGCACTTAGATTATAGCTTTAGTTTCTAGGTAACTACAGATTACACAGTGAATGGGTATTCACAGCCTTTAATTTAACTAGTTAAATTTGCACGTCAAATTCAAATGTGGATGTGTATTGTATATTATTGTAGTACTTTCTGGAAACAATTTTTTTCATAGTTTTAAATAACTGCTTACCTATTGCTTAAAAACTTACTATTTCTTGTGGACAGACTACTGTGAGATTAATTTTGTTTCTTTATAACAAAAAATACTTGTAAAAGTTTTAAAACTTTTCTCCTTTTCCCACTTTGGCGTATGTCCCATCAGGAGCAGTTGGCAGCCACTTTGCCCTGGGGCCATTTAGTGTTCAGTATCTTGCCCAAGAGCACTTGTATAGTATGAGCAGAACAGAAATTTAACCATGACTTCAAATTATTGTATGACAAACATAAGCCCCAAAGGCTTCCGTTATAGCCTACCATTGCATCTCTTGTCCTTTATTCATAATCAGTTTATCAGGTACGGGCTTTAAACGTTTGAAGCAGGTTGCGCTAAACGTCATCCAAGGTGCTAATCAGATGCACTGCAGGAGCTTAGTGAGTGTGTAAAATCTATTACTGCTTTACATTACCGCATCCATGTGTCTATGTGTGACTGTTTAAGCAGTGTTCTGATTTTCACAACATTGATTTTACTAGACGATATGCCTCATCGGGTACATGAGGTGAAGCGCTATACTTGGACGTTTTGTTGGTGAAAATGCTAAGATGGAGGAGGCTGTAAGGTTTAAATCAATATATATCTATTCTACAAGGTAAAAAACATACAGAAATATGCACGTTTTAGACAGGCTTGAAGACATTCTGTTTGGGTAATAACAAACATTTTTCTTAATATAAAGTGCATGATTAAAATCAGTTACGTGACCACACTATTTTTGGGAGATGGGTACGCAGGTTGTTCAGATCAGATTTGAGAAGTTAAAAATCAGGCATAGACACTAACTTGAAAAGACTACTTTCAAAATACTAGACCTAGACTGCAATCCAGATACACACCCCAAAAGAAAAAAAGAAAATTACTTCCAAACTTTACATTTTGTGATACAGCATTGGCACTTTCTAAATTTCACTGGCGACGCAGCTCACATTATAAACATGGCTTTCCACAATCAGTGTCAATCTGAGGCTGGCCCAGTTCTCACACAGTCATGCCCTTAGGCTTATTTCCACCAGTGAGCCGCTCCGACCCGCTGTGTGGCTAAAGATGCGTTGTGTGTGAATGTGTGATAGAGCAGATAATAGTTGAGTATTTGTTTGGGTTTTCTGGAGATCTCCCTGATTGAAGGCTTTGCAGGGTGTGATAAGAGGATTCCATGACTTTGTACTTAAGTTGTGCAGGGTACAGCCAGGGGTGAGCACTAGTTGTAAATGTAAGGATGTTTTCAATTAGGTTTATTTGCACAGTGGCCTTGCCGTTGTGGGTTCAAATGTCAAACTGGTATTGTTGGCGGAAATTAGTTGGTCCTACAACCAGAGGGTCGCCAGTTTGAATCCCCGTCAGAGCATAAGTGTCCCAGGGCAAGACACCTAACCCATATTTCCTCTGAATGAATGTGTTGGGTTATAATGCAGGAGAATAATGTAAAAAGCGTTATGTAAGACTAATGCATTATTATCAGTATTATTATCAAAATTCTAAACCAATTTCTATAAACCAGACATTCAGACGTTCAAAGTCACTTCTCGTTCATGGTTTGAAGTTAAGCTGGTTTCTTTTGAACATATGTGCTTGACTAAATCCATTGGCTTGATGCAACGTGGTTGTCTGATTAGCTAATTGAGCCTACAAGAAGGTCAGTAAGTCTACCTAATAAAGTGGCTAGTGTGTGTATAATAATAAGTATTAGCCATTGTCACAAGTGTTGCCCGTCTCAAGCCCATAGCTGTGAGGATGGCCTCCAACTACCTGCTACTTCCAATGAAAATAAGTTAAAGAAAATTAATATGTAAAGTCAATTATAGCAAGCCATTCCCAATAAAATTGTTTCATTTTTACTTGAAGCATACACGCTTTGATCTACGACCATGTTTAAAAATCAGCTTAAGGTACTTTTCATACAAGTCTCCTAATAAGCCTATGTCAGTAGCTAATTAATTCTAATATCATGAGGATAAATCATTTGTCCCGGGCGTTCCCTTTGGTATTTCATTGTTGTACACTATATCCATGTGCATTTGAACTGGATTATAAACCAATCCTCCAGTGACAGTAACCATGCTGCCGTGTGACCACCCCCCTGCTTTCCAGCTCCATCCACATGTAGCTAATTCGCCTGGTTGCTCCCTTGGGCGCAATTGATCCTCATATCATTAAAGCGTATGTGGATCTATCTTGGGGATACACCCACTGTTTTATCCCCTGCTAGCCCCTGCTCATTCAGCCATAGCAACCCATATGTGATGGATGCAGCAGTGGTTGTAATGTAAACTATATATGTTTGGGCAAGCCCTTTAGATAACAGCTTAGTCCAAAAATCATGGGGCGGAAAAACAAGTGGAGTATGGCGGCGCGCTCTCACTTTGCAACCATAAGGGGGCACCTCGGTCCCAGGAGGAGGGGTGTGGAGGGGTTGTGTGTGAGCAGTCTTTTGGGGGTCTTGAGGTCCCATACTTGGATCATTGGGGAGGAGGATGTGGCACTACTGTTGGCGCGGTCTTCTACGCCACATTTCACTCATTATTTCAGAGCTCATTCTTTGTCCTTCTCTGTGTCTTCTTCGTCTGCAGATGGCGGGAGCGAGGATTTGGGAGACCCCCGCTTACCCGGTCTAGACCCTCATCTGGGCCAAGGTAAGATGAAACTTTTCTATAGTACAACAGCTGGTCTGTTAGAAACAGCATTACTTGGCATGTTTGTGAAGACTGAAAAACTACTATTTGATTTTAAAGGCCAGAAACGGCCACACTGGCAAATTGGTATGGAATTTGCAAGTTCTCCCTGTGACTGGGTGGGTTTTCTCCATGTAGTTAGGTTGTCCCCATCAATCTTAAACATGCAACAGCACCAAGATCTGGCCAAGATCTGGAAATGGGTGGTCCTGACAGGTTCCTCCAGCAGCAGAAAATGATAGGTCAAATGCAGAGGACTCAGTTCAAATAAATTCAGTTGAATGTCCAGGGACAAAACAAGTATAGCTTATATTACATACATAAACTTTATATACTAAAGAAAATATAAGTTATTAAAGTAAAAAATACTTTTTTTAAATGTCAGTTGATGATTTATGACACAAGGTGTAACCCTATTACCTCAGTTGATTATTCTAAGTCTAGTGCAGCCTTCAGGCATCACTCTGCATTATACGTATGAATGGGGTTTGATAAGGAACATAATGCAAGCTTTTTCTCACTTTTACCTTTTCATTTCCTGACACATCTCTCTCTTGGCAGTCTCTTTTGCCAACTGTATTTCGACTCGTAATATTTCTCACAGCAGGACTTTTGAAGGCCCTGTTTGCCGAGCTGTATTTTATGTGATTTTACGGCTGAAAACTTTATGACTACTGAAAATGAAGAAGTTATATTTATAGGAAGCAGCAGCCGAATGAGTTTTATATCTTGTAATTTTGTCTGTAAATCTATGTAACTCGGTGAAAATAGGCTTTATAGACAAGGGACTGGGGAAAAGTCAACAGAGATGTATCAGCTGCAGTTTGAGACTGGGATGTTTGGGGTAATGAACATTTAAAATCTGCCTTTCTTTCTTATTTGAGCAAAGCACCTCAATGAGTAGGTGTGTGTTTATTTTTGAATCTTGGACGCACTGATCTCTGACGCGTTTTTTTGTCCAAATGTTTAATTATAGAAACAACTAGAAAGCACTCGGAGAGTGCATACCGACGCCAGGACAGCTAATTTCCCCTATACAATGTTTTGGCACTAACTGCGACTTTAATCTGTGATATCTAAGGGGCTTTATATTGTTAAC
>JAVQKG010397639.1:0-12349 GCA_036025885.1 Hypseleotris bucephala | reverse complement strand
GCCCCCCCCCCCCCCCCCCACACACACACACACACACATTTGAAAAATACAAATCAATGACTCAAATCAAGATTAATATGCTGAATTGAAGTCATTTCAGTTTACTTATATATTCCTTGTAAGTTTTAATTATTCTTTTGGTTCCTGTAAGCATAATTTTGATAAATCAGGATTCATATACTGAACTCAAGTAATTTTAACTAAACTAGACATGCATTTCCGCAGTACAGCAGCTTTTGTACTGTATAGCTCCAGGCACAACTCAAACACGATACGAGAGAAGTTTAGGATAGACGCGTGCTGCCTGCTGCACTTTGAAGTCAGGTTTTGTTAAGTCAGATTTTGAGCTTTAGGTGAAAGTGCTTTTGTTTTTTGCAGGTGTCGAGAATGAGGTCAGACATTTTTACATTTTGCTCAGGGATGATGCAGTTACTATTATAAAAACACTAAGGAGCTTTACATTCAGGCTTGGATTAACATAAATACTTCAAAGGATATGTAAATTATAGGTATAATAAAATACATTAGTTTTATTGAAATTTGTCCCTTCAGTCTCTTGTTTGTTCATGATTGCAGCCTTGCTTTTTGTCAGCAAGAAGTTATGGGCTTGCTCCACAGGCTGCATGTCCTCCTTGTGTTACTGTGGGTTGTCCCCGGGTACAGCAGCTTCCTCCCACCTTACAAAGACATCAACTGGTAACTCTAAATTACCCTTAGTGAACTTATATGAGAGTGAATGGTCTTTATCTATAGCTTAATGGTATTAGGTAATATTTCAATTTGGGAAAAAAAGTGACATATGCTTTTCTTGTCCCAGACAGTTTTTGTATTGTCTTCTCTCTTCTCTCTACCATCCACAGCAACACATGGTTCTTTTCTTGATAACCAATCTCATTCAGCAGGGTATCCCACTGCAGGGCCATAACTCCTGCCCCCTACATGATATTTGATCAATAATACACAATCTATGTCCCAGCAGGGGTCTTAAATATCCCTTGCACTAATTGAGAGTGCAGCTGGAGGGGAGGCCCTGCAAATAAAGGTCCTAATGGAAAGCCATTTCAAACATAGTCCATCAAAATGTCAAAGCCATTATTACTGGTCTCTTCAAGAAATGCATCTCACTTTGGTTTCTGATTGTGTGCTTTGTATTGTGGATGATCCAAATAGAGATGGACTTTACATCAAGATACTACACCCACAAATGTAGGAACTAATTCATCTGTCACAAAGGCATCTCCTGTTTTCACTTGTTACAAAAACTCATTAGAAGATAATTGAAAGTAACAACAGTGATTATGAGAAGCATTCAGGGCCATCCCAGGGGTCTTCGCAATTTGCAAGCAGGCAATGACATTAATGCAACTGTCTAGAGCAACCCAGAAGGGACAAGCTGTGTACACACAAGCACTAGAAGAAACAGCAAAGTACCTCCTCAAAGGCATTGGCCCTTCAATAAGAAAGTGTTCAGACCTGTAGACTCAAACTGGGGGTCTTCTGGGTAAATTCATTTTAGGAATTTAGGAACCTGTTATTGCCAAAATTGTTCTCAAATATTAAGCATTACACTAATCATTACTCTAAACATTTACATTTCACATGGTAAAACTTATAAGCCTCTGGAGTTAGATCAATTTAAGTCATCCTGACCTGCACCCATATCTCTGCATATCATGTCTAAAAACAAACAATATGGCGTCACTGACTTTAACAAACCAAGAAGTTATTAAATCTGTAGTTGTGAGGATTCAATATTGTCACTATACTTTACACAATTCATCATTTAACTTTCATCTCACTGACAGCTTGGTTGAAAGGTCTTTCGATTTGTTATGTGATAATTTTGAGTCTATTTGAAGTTGTGTCATAAAGTAATCAGCTTGGTTTGCTCATCATATCAATCTCCAAACCACTGCCTTCTCATTTGTGCTTGTTTATTTCAAATTTCTACCTCTTTCATGATCGTGGGGCATGTTGACACGAAACTAAATGTCACCTTAATGTTTTGAAGATTCAGCTGCATACCTGCTGAAGTTATAATGAGACTTGGTGCACGCCGAAGAAAGAATCACAGACACATTGCCGGTTTGACAGTTTTTGGTGGGCTGAAATGCGATGGAAAGCCTTAAAAAAAAACGCTATATCCTGCCGTGAGTATAAATATGAATGAATACAATGGAAATGGTGCTTCCCGAGGTCACGTAAGGAACAATGGTACTCTATAAGATTGACAGGACTGTTTTTAAATGCTGTTATTATTTTCTGACAGCCGTCAAGATCAATTACACAACGGTAAATACGCGGCCTACAACTTGTCTATTATTGTGATGGAGAAGACGGGACGAGAATAAGGAGTAGGTGTTAAAGTCTGGAGAAGTTTTAGAGGGGGGGATTGAGGCAAAAGTCAGGGTGTTTAGATGCATTCATATCCCAACAACTATGGGCCTGGGAGCAAGCATTCTATTACAGACAACCATCAACTCTCACATTTGTTAGATAATTTTGAGTCATCTATTCTTCCAAAAAAATTTAATGGTGGAAGAAAGCAACGTATCAGGAGAGAATGTATGGTAACATAGAGAGGCCATGCAAACTCAGAAACAGTATGTTCTTTTTTAAGCAACAAATGAAGTTGAGGAAGCTGAATAGGGCTCAGTATTGTATGAAATTATGTAATAGTTTCCACAATGCAACCCCTTTCATTAAGGTATTGTAGTGGTTTTCTAAAATCAAAAAAATGTGCCTATTAGTAGTTGACTTTTGTTTTACAGTAACATCAAATCAGAGTTCACTTGGGTTGCCTCACACCACTCAAAAACTTGACAATCAACCCATAAACTCTGATTTGATGTTGCTGTAGAGGCCAGGGGCATGGATAATTAGATACAAACTATGACAGATTGCCTACTTTACATCATCAAACAGGGTCAGATAGTCAATTTTAGGCATTTCCTATTTAGCATATACCTCCAGACTGCAGCTATAAGGCAAAACAATGGTTCAACACAAGGCATACTTTTTATATTGCAAAATGAATGCAAAAATCAAATCCTGTCTATGTGCTTAAACAATAGCTCTGCAGTGAAGGATGCAGCTAACCAAACAAGAAAGAAGAAGAACATTACAGGGCTCCTTTTCTAAACTGGGATATACTCGGTTGCTATAGCAATACTGGCAGGCGACCACACATCGTCTATGGGTTTATGTCTGCCGCTGACAACAACAATTAGAGGCAAAAATAAAAATTCGGAGTCCAATTGCGGGCCTGGTGTGATATCTTTTTGCAAAAATTCGATATGTTCCCTACTTTTTGCTGAATCTACTTCCTTGCTGCTTTGACAATTCCACTTTCCTTCGCTCTCCCGCTGTGTTTTGACACTCTTTTACACAACGCCTTGATTTTCAGGTCTAAAGAAGTGTGGAATATCCCTTTCACCAGCATTGGCTCACTTTCGCTGTGTCCCACTTTCTTCCGAGTCATTTTCTTATCACGGGCAGCAGAGATTGAGCAGCTGTTTTGCAAAACATTTGACTAGGAGTGAATCATGTATAGGAGCTTAAGAAGGAAAGGTGACGCAGCAGGCTCTAAAAATGCACACCGTTTCCTAGTGAGCTAAATTGAGCTGGAAAAAATAATACTACATGTCAGCTCGAATAAAAAGTACAGTATCTTATTTGTCTAAAGTCCCACAATGCTTGTAGAAATGGTGCTATGTTTGAAAGTGTTTTGCAAAGAGCTCAACCCAAGACAACAAAATAAAGGGGAATAATTATACGTTTGCATGAGAATCTAGCCACCTCTGTTGCTGTACTCCTAAAAGCCAAAGTCAAATTAGGTCAAATTAGTTCCATGTAAAGGGATGCTTGGGCTGCTAATGGAGTTAAAGTTATAGTTTCACAACCTACTGTATATAGAATGCTGCATTGGGTATAAAACATAGTGGTAAAGCAATGGCCTGGGGAACCATCTTAATTGAATATCTACAAACAAACAAGATTTCAGAATAAGATAAACATGAAAAAACACGGGACAGTTCCAGCATAAATATGAGGCAAATTGAAAAACATATAAGCAAGTTGAAAAATGTAATATTGACCAGCCCAGTTGACCAGGTATAATATGAATTGATTGGGAAAGGTATGCTTTCTATCTATGGCTAAATCCCATCTCAGAAAGAACATTTACAGTCTCTGTTCTGCACTTGTCCTTTTTACAAGAACCACAATGCAGAAATTATTCTTGGGGTGTCCAAACTGTGGCCTAGGGGACAAATGTGGCCCACAGATCAATTTTCTGTGTACCTGTAGCACACCTCTCAATTGGCCCTAATTATCTTTTTATTGCATTTTTCTCTACTGAATCTAACTGAAAGAAATCATTCAATGTGTAACAATATTTATGTCCACTTTTCTGTGTGGTTATAATATAGAAGAAAAACTGCCATAACATATGTATTCAAAAAACAGTACAACCAAAGGGAACTTTTCAGAGACTTCAGCAAGTGGCCCTCCTTTGCATAAATTTTTAACATTTGGCCCTAAGTGAAAAAAAAGTTAGGATGTCCCTGCTTTAGGTCATACCACATTTTATGCTGTCAATGTATCTTTAGTGAGTGACTGCCAACCCAGTGTAACTATACAATGAAACCTAACACACTTTAAACCATTTTATGTCCAAGAAGCATAAAAAATGACTTCTACTTTTTTATATTTGACGTGACAAAGTTACATGATGCTTCTAGGAGAGCATGTACAACTTTTGAAATAAATTGGATAATCAATTTCTTTTCAGCAACTCTCAGAGAAGGGACATTTTTCACTTTGATTTACAGACCGAGGCTTCGCTGAGAGCTTCACGCAGCCTCTTGCTCCCAAATTTCTGATAAAGTCAAACTAGGACAAGACACTTTCTAAACATTTTTTTCTCAGAAAGACTTAAGCTATGGCTGGAGGGGTCTTCTTTGAAACCTGTGACAGCTGACATGAATCAGGACCCAGGGTGGCCCGCTTTCTATCATGGCCGCCTTGTATTACAACCATTAGTTCACGCGGAGAAGGCTTTCAGGATTTAATACTTGATCTTATAAAAACAGCAGTTATTTTTTTCCATCCACGTATTTTCGGACCACCTACCGACATCTTTAAATTCAACTCTGAATCATTCGGCTTTCAAAGAGGCAGTAAAGCTATAATCCATTTTCCTCTACAGCGTAAGCCCATTCATAAATTGGAAGTTAACAGCAGCACACCTCTAAATCAAAGCTGATATCCGTGTGATTAAGGCTTAAAATATATGTGACGGTTTAGTTTTACCCAAAGTACTGACTTAAAAATGCAGGTGCCAATCTATGCTTCAGTAATATTCTATTTAAAGTAGGTTACCATTTATGCACACTCAAATCCCTGAAACGATGGCCATGCTACATAGAAAGGAGGATGCATTTGGTTTCTTCAATATTTGGAAAACCATTAAATCATAGCGGAGTGGAAATAATGACATAAAAAATGTAACCCTCAGACATCATCTAAGGATTTCAATATGTTCCATTTGTGACTGTGATGGAATAAAATTGACTAGTCTGGCTGCAAAGCTGCAGTAAGGTGAAAGAATAAAATTACTATCTGACCCTATTCTGTGATATAAAGTAGGTAATTTGTCATAATTTTTATTCTACTTCAGTAGAAGCTATACCTCTAAAGCTACCTCTCATTGATCAAAGTGGTAGCCTTTCCCACTAAATCTGATTTGATGTTGCTGTCTAGGCCAGGGGAGGGACTAAAGTAAAAGAATGATTATGACAGATTACCTACATTACGTCATGAGGAACAGGGTCAGATACTAAATTTTAAACATTTTTCAAATTTTGCAAACAATTACACTACCACAGTAGCAAGCCTAAGCCAGACTTAAAACTGTGTTAGCAAATGAGTCTATTGTTGATGCACAAGACCTAAATATCTCTGTTTGCTTTATGTAACTTACAATTTTTTTTTTACCATTTTTGAAAAGCAAAAATTTAATGCATCTGTAGCTTTTTCGTTGTTTTGCCCTACTTTAGTCAATTCAAGCTATCAGAATTTTGTCAGACTTTTTAGCATTAGCCTCCAGCACAACCTCACACTTTTCTTCCTACTAAAGGTAAGCCCCTATCTTGAGCTCGCCTGTAACCTGTAAATGCTTTTTCTTTTTCTTGAGCCCAGCTTTCTTTGGCAGCTTCCACCTTTTCTGCTAAAGCATTGAAGCTAACACAATTAGTACTCGGAGGCTGCCTTTGGGCTGCTGTAGCCATTTAAGAGCAGTGAACAGGCTATCACAAAGGACAAGCTCTAGCCCTCTGCTCTGGCCGACGTGTCACTGCTGACCTTTCCTTTCTCTTGCACTGTCTCAACTGATTAGCCTTTAGCGGCATATACAGCCCTAGCTTATACTGCCACACAAACTCAAGTCCGCTAACAGGTATAGTGAGTTACAATTACTTAACTTTTTGATTAAATTGTACTTATAAGAGAACTTTTGCTATTCTTATTTTCTTCAGATTATGTACATTTTTGAAGTAACTCTTGTTTGATTAGGCTACAATTGTTCTACTCTACCCACCTGTGTACGTACCATTGGTAACCTACAAGTTAAACAAATAAATACATAGAAAATGTACAAAGTGCATCTGACCCTTTGAGGTAAAGTTGATAATCTGTCATAGTAATTATTTTACTTTAGTCCCTCCCCTGGCCTCTACAGCAACATCAGGTTTGGCCAGTAATAGTTGAGTTGTACTTTAGTCCCTCCCTGTACTTACGGACTACAGACGGCCTACTTTACATCACAGAACAGGGTCAGATAATTTTGATATTTTAAACTTTTTTTGTATTTTAGCAAACTTCAGATTACACCTTCAAGTAGTCTTTTTTGCAATGATACTCTTACTTCAGTATAAATCCACTTGCCCCTGATTACAACTCAATGCAACTTGTTACTGATTCTGACTTGTTCGTTGACGGCAGTATACAGAGAGTAGCACTCTGATTAACCACTGTCATCTCTATGGCCGTAATCCAGTCGCCCTTGAATCCATTTGGTCTTTGAGGGCACCAGATAGCGCCTATCTTTCTTATGTGTTAATTGGGCTTTCAGAAGAGAGGCAGCATATGAAAGTAGTCTGGGGGTTTGGTGGCGTAAAATCTACAAAGCCTCAGGAAACCACATATGAGTCACACTGACCTTCATGTAATGTATCATGGCAATTAATTTTAGCGGTCCACCACAAACTGCCATTGTTGTAGATGGGAGGATGGGCCATAGACTTTAGTTTAAGTTTAATCTTCATCAACCGCAATATTTAGACTGCCACAATGGAAATGTAGCCTTTCAAAAGGGAGCATATACATTTACATTTTGTGCTAAACACAATCCAATCAGAAATGACAGACCACCACCAAGGGGTTAAATGTATCTATCTTGCATTGGGAAACACAAAGTGACCCAAGCTCAAATGCTTTAGTCATTGAGCTTTTTTTTTTTTCATCTCTACACAGAAAGTATATAGGTGTCACAGTTTATCTGTGTGTAGTCTGCATGTCCTCTCCATGTTACTGTGAGTTCTCTGGCTTCCTCCCACCGTCCAAAGTCATGCATGTGTTTGGAAAAGATTATCACTGTAAATTGTCCTTGGTGAATAAATGTCAGAGTGAACGGTTGTCTGTCTGTATGTCTTAGTGTTAGCCCTGCGACTAACTGCCCATTGTCTATGTACCCTCCCTAAGGCCCATAGATAGGCTCTAGACACCTGCGACCCCTAACTGGAAAAATGAACAAATAGTACTCTTCTACTATTAATATCTATTTTCTTTTTTGACCCGTTGTGGCTGTGGGTAATATTTTTAAGGCCTATCTTGCAAGAGTTCAACATCTTTTAAAATTAGTAGCCAAATTGAGCATTGATTTTTTGTATTTTGTATTTTTATAAAGTGGTATTCTGTGAGGAGCACTTTGGAAACCGTTTTTGTTCATAAAATGTGCTATAGAAATAAAGGTCGATCGGATAGATTGGAAAACATTTATCATAATGGTGTTTTGAATCAACACAAAATACAGTAATTTCTTCCATATTGGCTGTTCCTGAAAAATCAGTTATTCTAAAAGGAAATTACCTTTGTCTAAATAGCAAAAAGATTCTCAAGAGACATCATGTGGTGCATAAATTTATTTGAACATATATTATATATCTGTTTTATTAAAGACACACTACATACAGTATTTACATTATACAACACTGTAAATTCACTGGCTGTGAAATAAACTCTACATCATTATGATTCACAACCAGAAGGCTACCACTCTGGACCTATGGCATAAATAACTTTAATTCAAGATGACAGCTCACGTTGTACTTGACACTTGATGTCATAACAGTCTCTGAGATACTGCAGCACTCATTGAAATGACTGATTGCAGGGGCTTGATCCAAAATGGCGTTGACGTACTGTGGAACATTGCCACAGCTGCCTCTTTCAGGGCACATTACGGACAATTCAAAATCAACTCTATTTTTGGACGAATCTTACACGGCAGGCCGAGATGTAAGGATACAGTGGCTAACTCTGACAGGCCTTCAGCTTCAATCAGCTCACATTTTAAAGAAGAAAGTGAAAAGCCAGACAAGAAAAATGATTGCAACCTTTTGGGACCTAAACGCATGAAGACTTAAGAGTTGTGGAAGGTGCAGAGAGAGAAATGGAGAATATTCAGAGACATGAAAAAGTGGAAGCGAGTGGTTGTTTCATTTGCGCTAGGACAGACGGTGAATCACTATAGAGACAGATATGATGGGCTGTCATGGAGGTGTCAGGGACTAAAGGAAGTGAAAACAAGCAGGCAATCACAGCAGAGACACACTGGTGACAAGAACTACACAGTTGTTACACCAGCACTGATAATTGGACAGTATTATTGTAGCTAAGGATGGCCAGGATCAATCTTCAATTAGTGTCAAAGTGTCACAGAGAGGTCAGTGTACAGGACATGGATCACCTGGGCTCTGTAATAGATGAAGTCTGAATGGTGCTCAAAGAATATTTGAATACAGTGGAGTTGCACATAGATTTATTGCGTATTAATCCTAACTGCAAAATGTATAGGCAATTGTTACAAGATTTTTACATAAATTATTTGTTCTCACCAATTAGTCCCAAAATAAATAAAATATAATTAAGAGATAATTAAAAGAGCAGCTGTTTATATGTTAAATTTCATCCCTTTTGACAAGTTTCCCGTTTTTATACTACATTCAGTCATTTGTTGCTACATACAATGCATTGCCCCAAAGTACCTTTAAAATCTTTAACCCTTTTATCTCAATATAAAATAAGTACAGCTACATACTGTAGTTAAACTACCTGATGTTACAGTGAACTTCTGCAAATAACAAACTATTTACAATAAGGTAGTCATTTTGCTAACATCTCTTCTTTTTACAAAAGTCTTGTGCTTTTGGAGCCTTGAAACACACACTATACACACACAGCAGGTAGAAAAAAACATATACAAACACATATAAAGTGACTTCTTCTTTGCCACATCGTTCACCGCTGTCTTCACACAAATGTACAATATCAATAATCCCTGTAGTCTATTGTGTAGCAGATGTCTATAGATTTATATCAATGAAGAGGAAGTGAATGACCTGAGGTGACGCCTAGTCTACTCCCAGTCTCGACATCTACAGTACAAAAACATACAAAACTGCTACATTAAGGTTTCTTTTTCAATGTTTTAGGATATTTCTTCAAAACTTCTGGACTTATTATAAGCACTGGAAGTTTAGAGGAGGTCACACATGGTTGCACCCTCAGGTCTTTCACCTGAACCGATGAAGTCTGCCTCTCATCAAAGATCTGCTAAAGTCGAAACACAGAAGGACAGGAGCTAACAGACATGAATACATTATCACTGTCTAATTTTAGAACCATTAGCACCACCACGGTGTATGTTGGCAGGAAAACACAAATGTTAGGTGGCAGAACGAGCTGTAAAACACTGTCTTGCATGGCTTCTCAGCTCAGGAAGCTGTCTTTGGTCACAGATCAAAGCCTAAAAGGCATGTGCCAGTGATGAGCTGTCCGTGCCCTGATGGATTGTGTCCATTTCCCACTCCGGAGATGGTCCTGAGCTTGTCTTTCATGGATAAAGTATGTCTCTGTGGTCATCATTAACTACTCTCTCGCAGGCTATTATTTCTGCACATAGACATTTGGTTTCCTCTGCTCAGCGCCGTCACACACAGATCTCGATGGCAGTGGCCATGACCATCTGGCTTTTGTTTTTGTCTCGTCCCGGAGACTGGTGCTGGCCGCTCTCCTCTCTGGGCGACAGAGGATCAGAGAGGACTGAGCGCTTGAGTGGAGCGGGGCGTAGACATGATGTTCCTGGAGGGGTGGAGGGCTCTGGGTGTCTGTGTGAAGACCTTAAAGTGGAGGAAGAGGAGGAGGAAGAACAGCTGCCCGTGCACACCCCTGAGCTCGACCTCTCGCCCCTCTTGGCCCGACACGAAGCTCTGCGCCTCAGCTCGCTCACCAGTTCATACTTGACAAAACAAAAGACATCTTTGACTCCGCATCGCTTTTCTGGCTCGGCAGCTAACAACCTCTGAAACATGCGTAAAGCGTCGTCGGTGAAGCGGCGCCACTGTGACGGGTATGTTCCCACCGGACAGCCCGCCTTCTGCCAGCGTCTAAACTCCTCATAGAAGGCATCGGTGGGCAGAGCCGCCTCCCATGGGAAGTTACCTGTCAGCATACAAAACACCAGCACTCCAAACGCCCACACGTCCAGACTGGTGGTCACTAAGAACCCTTCAGTGCGGCTGGCTCGGCACACCTCCGGAGCTGTGTACGGGATGGTCCCACTCACCCTCTTTACCCGGCACCCCACCCGCCGCGTCATGCCAAAATCTGCCAACTTGATGCGCCGGCACTCACGGTCAAACAGGAGCACATTCTCTGGTTTGACGTCGCGATGGACCAGGCTTTTACCGTGCATAAAGTCCAAGGCCAAGCCCAGTTGCTGCATGCAGCGCTTCACCATGTCCTCCGGCAAACCCACCTAAAACACAAGTAGAAGGAATGATGAGCTAAATAAAGATCATTGTGAGAGGTGACACCAGGAGGCCATACAGGAATAGACCCACACAGCCAAACAGTTACTGTATTGTTAAGATGAAAAGCTGGTGAAACGACTATATTAAGTGGAGAAATAAAGTATAGGGTGAAACGTAATACACTGCGGAGGAGAACAAAATGAAACAAAGGAAGATCTGAACGCGGCTGCAGCCATTTTTAACGACTCATTATAAGAACCTTGAAGCCAGGCGCTCCTCAAACAAAGCGAGAACTCAAAGACTGGAAGAAAAACCAGGACAGTACAGTAGGGTTCCTGTCTCTGGAGAGCTTGTTAAAATTGCTGCTCCTCAACATGGCGAGTGATTGGAGGCGCTCAGGCTAAAGGGAGGACAGTGATTGGTGAACGGGAGTATGATTGCATTACCTGTGGGGGAATGATGTCAAAGAGGTCCCCAGCGGGCGCGTACTCTTGTCCAAAAACGTAGCAGTCCTCGGTCTCAAAAAGCACGTCCAGGACTTTGATTATAAAGGGGCTGCAGCCGAGCGAGCCGGTTAGACTGTACTCGCGCAGAAAACTCTTCAGCTTTGTCTTGTTCTTGGTCACAAACTTCAGGGCTATTTTGGTGCCTGTGAAAAGAACCAAAATACAATGATTGAAAACATGTGGACTGTAATTTGTGAGTGTAATGAACCGTTAAGACAAGTGCCGTATAAAAGGGCTTTTTATAAGGTAGTGGGTTTGACCGTAGAACAAGCTTATTTAAAGTAGTCAGGAGGTTAAGCCAAAAAATTTATAACAAATTAAAAATGTTTAAAATCTGACCATGCTGATTGTAAAATAGATTATCTTTAATACTGTACATTATTATTTTACTCTCTTTCCCTGGCCTCTACAGAACATCAAATAGAGTTTGTGTGAAAAACTCAAAAACCCATCTACTGTTTGGTCAATGTGGTAACCTTAAAATGATTTGATGTTGCAGCAGAAGTCAGGAGAGGGACTAAAGTAAAATGATAATTATGTCAGATCACCTACTTCAAATCAACGTTAAAGGAAACATATTGTGTGTGTTATTTTCCAGGTTTTTATTATTAATTTGTTCACCTCTTAACATTTGACTTCACAATTTATATTTAAAAGGAAATTGTCATATGAAAGAGTATTTATAGGGAGCTGTTGCTTTTTCTCTGCTGAAAAAGTTCCAATTAGGTGCATGTCCCTTAGGGCTTATCT
>JAVQKG010397619.1:0-12326 GCA_036025885.1 Hypseleotris bucephala | reverse complement strand
TTGGTTAACTAAAGGCTTGGACAGTGTAACTTCAAAGTTATTCAAACTGATCTCAGGGGATCGTCTTTGATCGTGTGTTTTCGGAGAGGCTCTGGTGGTTGCGCGGTGGTTTGTGGGATTGCTCCTAGCTCGGTTAGGAACGTCCAGAGGTCCCTATGCTAAAAGGGCTAATAAAGGAAGCCTGGCTGCTCCTTTCTAAGTTCCTTCCTAACAGCACTGTCGTATTCGTACGGCTCTTAATATGGCGGACGAGGAGGCACCTCCGGGTCACGTTAGGAAAGGAAATTTCCTATGGTGCAAACTGACAATTCGGAAGGAGGGTGTGTTTCACTATGTTAGCCATGTGACTAACTTTCCATTGTCAAGGATGACCCCCATCTAAGGCCCAAAGTTGCTGGGATAGCATCCATTACCAAGAAGCCCTAATAATAAGTAAAAGATGAATGAATTAATTAATTCTGTAGTCCCATAGAGCAAATTTAGCCAATAAGACAAATAGTAAACACAATGAAACACATATTTTGACATACATATTTTATTATTAAAGTATCCATTATGTACAATAATAAGTTACAGACAGACTCTATACAGATAGACTTGTGGACTGTGGACTCTACACGTTTCACTAAACTGAGTGACTGAGGTAAGTTATTCTCAATTGGCTTCTGTACATCACACATTGAGCATACTATTAAAGCCATGTGGGATTTAGCCTGGGGTCCATTTCAATTCTAACCACAAATAACAAACATAATATATTTACAAAAGCTCCACAGCATAAAACATCAAAATCAGAAATACATGTTCAACCTGTTTTAAGTTAAAGACCACACTGCTCCAAGTAAGCAGCATATTCAAAGGTGACTTTTTTATTTGCCTTGACAAGAGATCTTAGAGGAAAGCATCTACGCTGTATAAGCATGCATATTATTCATTTAAAATACTGGAGGCCTGCCCCAGTGAAAAAGGAACGACTTGGCAGGGGGTTTCTGTTTTTGATTTTTTGCAGAGCAGTCATGGGACATTATGTTGACAACATCAGGCATCAGATAGAGATCGGCCCTAGTCAAACGCAGGGAGATCAAAGCAGGCGTTTTGGCAAATTCAAGTTTTTGGAAACCGCAAAAAACCTTGACCATCTTTATGTTTAGCCTAATGCTTATCATTCCCAAGGCTCGAGCTGCTTCCTGAAGTCAACCTAAACAACTGCATATTTTTCCTATTTCCTGTATTTAGTCCCATAGGGGAGGCATGACAGGAGGTAACCACAAATGCCTGATCTAAAGATATATGAAGAACTAAGGGAATAAGGGTTTTACTCAAGTTGCTTTTTTAATAAATTTGAATTCTAAGAGTAGTTTTAATGCACCATACTTCTTTAAGTTACAGTATTTTAAAGTAACAATTTGAGTACAATTTATACGTAGGTACCTTTGGTTTGGAAAAAAAAAAAAAAGGTTGAAAAAGAATAGGACATTATGTTTCTTGTACATTAATTTATCATTCAATTACTATTGTTAAGAAATAACCCATTTTGCTAATAATTTTGTATTTCTTGCATCAAATCAGACTTTAGACATTCAGAATTTTCTCAGCTTTGTTAATCAAATCTTTTCTTGAGTCATTATTTGGCAGACTACTTTTTACTTCTTTTTGATATTATTTATAATTAATTTTTTGAATTAACCGTATTTTTCCTTGAGTACCATTTTTAGCCACTCCACCCACCTCTAACTTTGTTTACTATAACTAACTGCCTTTACCACACCCGTCAGTTCCCATTCCTCTCCTCTCCTGCATCTCTTTTTAATACCAGGTTTTACAGTCTTTTCCACTAGGCTCTGTGGTTTTAAGTGGCCCCTAAATGCTTAATTGGATGCTGGAAATCACAGGCACTTTGCACCAGCTCTGTAGACCACAACACTTCTGCCTATTAGAGCCCGGAGCTGCCACACGCCAAATAATTAGGGCTGGCGGCAGCACTAGACCACAGTCGTCAGGGAGTATGTGAAAGAGAGGGAGGATTATTAGGGGAGGGGGCACTGACTGGCGGGCTATGGGGAATCAGTAGCTAGAGTCTGTATTCATGGATGGGAAAGATTAGTTTGTAAAATTCATTTTTCACCTATATTCGGGTACCACTGGTGCAGCAGGTAAGTGTTTGGAACCAGAGGGTCACCAGTTTAAATCCCCGCCTGAACACATACTGCCATTGAGTCCCTGGGCAAGACACTTGACCCAAATGAATGGATATAGGTGTGTGATTGGTGGTGGTCAAGTGCAGAATGGCAGCTACACCTACTGTAAGCCCAAGCAGAAGTAGCTTACAAACACCATGTGGCGGTTGAGTGAATGAATAATTCAGCCCTTTTTTCAAAATTTTCCCATTGTTTTACCCAGTGACTATAAAGTAAAATGCGTTAATCATTTCTTGTGCAAAATAGCTCTGAATATTCCCACAAAAGTCAAGAATTGATGCAACAAATATATAAAGATATTTTTTGCACAAATGATAATCATTCATACATAGTGTTTACTGGATGGAGCTGGACTGAATGATATTTTAGCATTTCCAGCTGTGTGTCATGATTGCATTTTAAGTAGACAGCTCATCTCTGCTGTCTCTCTCTCTTGTTATGTGTAGCAGCACCACTAAAGGCTCAACTATGAATGTTAACTAATGCAAAATAAGACACTATTATTGCAATATTTTGATGGAATGCCAAACTTCATTTTTTTCTATTTCTCAACAGTTAGGCACTTGCGCTTTGGAGAAATTGCATCTTAATTATCATGGTCTCCCCCCCTTTCAAATCTCTTTAGTTGTATAGTCTTCCAAAATAATTGCTTTGTGACCAGCACATGTATTTCAATTCATGGCCTTCTTGACAACTTGGGATTAGTGACGTTCTAGTTTTGCAAGTAAAGTGGATTTTAAAGTCTTTGGTCAAGGCACTAGGTATTAACATCTAAACTGATACTGTATATTGAAGACACATTGTAGAGCACCATATATTCTTCATGTATGTGTAAAAAAAGTCATATGCTGTGAGCGCAGTCTCTTTCTGCTTTTGACCATAGTCTTTGAGGTCAATTCAATAATGTCTCTTTAGCTGCTGTCCCGTACTTTACATTTACACACTTGCACATCTTTGCGAGGGCGATGTACATGGCGAGGGACACACCAGCTGACTATGAAAGCTCCTTCCTGTTGGGGTAGATGTGGGAGAAGTCAACTCAGAGCTCCCCAAAACATCCGCACACAAACTCTCCACCGCATCCAGCCTCTCAATCTGCACCAGGCGGGTTAGCAGGTCGGGAATACTGTAGCCTGCAGTGCTAACTCTCTCAAAGAGCTGTAGCCCGTCGCTCATCCCCCCGATCTCATCTCGTTTTAGGCCAAAACTTTCAGCCAAGTGTCTCCAGGTCTTGACCACGGCCGCCTCGCTGCTGTAGGACGAGCTCAGCATTCGGCTTGTCTTCTCCAGACAGTCAAAGGGGAGCTCCGTGGGGCTCAGGCCTAGAGAGAGGAGGAAAAACAATGTAAATCATAATATATTAGAATAGGATAATTAATAATGATGTCACCTAGCACTGGTTAGGCTAACAATAAGTAGTTTGGATACTGTTTGCTTAATAATCTGAATTTGGCAGTCCTGTACATTAGCTAACCAAAAATCAGTTAGGCATGTATGATGTTTAAAAAAATCATACATATTACATCTTTTTCATTTGTGAAGTCCTCTGAGGCAACCTGTTGTGATATAGGGCTATACAAATAAAATTTAATTAAATGTTTTTGGACAGTGGACGAACCTAAAGAGAACCCACAGTAACACACAGATGACATGCAGACTCCACACTTAGATTATTGAAAGGCTTCAGCATCATCCTCATTTCTGAGAGACAAGGGTGCCCTCTATGTCACGCATCCCTTCATTTCTACTTAACATTTGCAAGCTTTGCACACATTGGTTCCCTTACCCTCTGTCACACTGCATGTTCGGGCATACAAGTCCAGGATCTTTTTTCTTCGACTTTGCAGCATCTAAGAGGAAAACATTTTAATATGACTGACCCAAACTATGATCTAGCAACTATTGTATTATATTATTGCAAGTTTACTGAGTGTTCCTACCCCTGGCGTTTTATTATTATTGTTGAGGGCGTTCATGCTGTTGATATGGTTGATGTGGTTAGGACTGGGGTGGCTGCTGCTGACTGAAGATATGTTGTTGGGGGCTCCATTACAGTGGCGTTCATGCTCCAGGAGACCCAGGGAGAGCAGGCACAGGTCAGGCTTGTTGCCCAGACACAGGGTGGGGTTACTGGGGTTAGAGGAGTCGGCTGAGCCCTGTTTGTCTGGTGCTGGTTCTTCGTCACTGTCGATGCTACGACTCAGGAGCTGCTCATTCTCAGAAGAGGCATCGTTCTCACTGGACACAGACAAAGAAACAAGAATAAAAATTAATCACATAAAAGATTTAAGGCTTGCAATTTTATATAAGTAGATATCTAATTCGCTTGCTGGTTATTTTATTAGGTAGACCACATTATCTGCTTATGAATCTGCTTATAGCCCCAAAATTTACCACCAGATAATATTTATTTATGGTCCTCTATCTGTCTCTGTCTCTTTTGGCATGACACTGTTTACTCCTGCTGTTGCTACATATCTTATCCAAACTGTAAAAAAAAAAATACTTGTTAGCTTTGCTTAAAAATGACATGAATTTCCCTAAATTAATATGTTTATCTAAACAACTTGAACTTGTTTTATATTTAAGATGTCATAAAAAGCCCATCGAAAAAAATTGATTTGCAAGTGAATGCTTGTTTGTCAGTGTGTGTCGTGTAACTTTGTAGTTCATTTTTCTAGATTTTACAGTGTAGTCTGAAAAGCACTTCCTTAAACAATAGCAGAGAGTAAGCAGGGTTCCAGACCAGAGACAGTACAATGTTGATTCATGTTTCCATATTTCCCCGATATTAGCCACTATAGCACATAAAGCTATATTATCTTATCTGTCCATGGGGATAGAATATACACAAGCAGACGAATGTGTGTCGCCCTTTTGTTGTCTGCAAAGGTGGGTTTAAGTGAAAGATGGTAAAAAAGAAATACTCCTATCTTACATACAATAACCCTTCTAGGGCTCAGAAGTGGTGGTGGTAAGAGAGTTGTAGTTATGGTACTGTATGTCTGCCCCAAGCCATCTGTGGCTACCCCTACTACTGTGTGTACTGAATAAATAATGCTGTTTTTGTCCATACATTTTTCTATATTTTTTGTCAACAATAAATTCTTTACTGCTGTGCAAATTTTAAAAAAAGCTTAAATGTCTATCAGCCTTTTGTTGTCTGCTTTCACCTAGCAATAGTGAATCATACAATACCCCTACAACTATGACTCTGTCCCAAATCTGCTAAACTACAGGGCTCTTCTGTGCTACCTTTAACCACCAACCACCCTCATATTTGCCTCGTCCAAGCCACATAATGGTTCTCTGCTTCAATAAAACTGAAAAAAGGACTGTTTTCCCCACACATATCCCACTATATACTCCAGACACACCAGAAGACCATGTGCGGTGGTGCTGCGTTGACTTGTTCTGTGGTGGCCTAATTATGGGCAGATGCTGAAAACAAATGATAAAATCCCTTCTCTGTTTTTGTGGGAGTCTGTGTGACGCCGGGTGCAAATGTAAACATATTATGGTAAAGGCATTATGTGAGTTTAGAGAACAGGGTACATGGAGGGGTGTAATGTGTGGGAACTGTATAGAAGTATATGAGCCTTTTTATAGTGAGTCTTTCTAGTGTACGCAATAGACACTGTATAATATTCTTCAGGCACAATTATAGAGCATTGCATTGTGATTAAAAGGTAGTCTAAATGAGTAACGCATGATTTAAATTGCAGAAAAGAAAGAAAATGACATAGGCACTGCTTGATCATTTATTATTCACACTAATATCAACTCTCTTACCTTTTCACTGTCTTTTGAGGTGGTGCTTTCAGTTTGTCAAACTCATCCTTCTCTGCGTAGATCACAACATTATCTAGAGAAAAACATCACAAAGGTTTAACTTACAACCAGAGCAAAGATTAAATCACTTAAGGCATGACCTGTTGATTGTCAATTTCAGAGATATCTTTAGACCATTTTTCATGCTTTTGTAAAATGAATGGATCCCAGAATCAGAAGCTGACAACCACTGCTTTAGGGCCTATTTTATGGTGTATGCTGCTTCTAAATTGGAAGATTATAGACTATTACTTTGAAATTACACTGACATCATGGACACTGATGGGGATAGACAACATAATGACTAAATCTCGAAGTGGAACAAATGTAAAGTGCACATCCGGATTGAGTGCTTTTTCACATCCAAGCTAACTACATGAATGACAAGCAGTACCTGGTTTAGACCTAGTTTAGTGCTGGTTTAGTCCTGTTTAATACTAGTTTAGACCCTTTTAGATATGTTTTGCTCTGCTTGTCTGCTGTGTGTGTTTTGTCTTTCATCTCTGAGTCTTAATAATCCAGTGTCTACTTGAGTGACAGCAGCTCCGGTTCAGCTCCGAGCAATGGGCTCCTCTCCCACAAACACACACAAACACACATAACTGATTCACACACACTTCGTAATGGGAACCCAAAATAACTATGAGATATTTACTACTTTAGTCATGTCGTAACTTTAGCATATTATATTGTTAAGTTGTACACCATATAAAATACTTCTGTCTACAGTCAATCTAAGTCTGTTTTGAGTCATTATGCAGTATGTTTAGTCTTGGTTTAGTCATTAATTTGACTTGGTTTAGTCCTGTTAGTAGACTTGGTTTAGTCTGTATAGCTTAGTCCAGTTTAGAACTTAGTTAGTCCCGGATAAGTCTAGGTTTAAATATTTTACTGTACATTCAGTATGTAAGTTTAATACAGCACATATTAAAGTTGTGGTTTCCTCTGGGTTTAGTTCTGATTAAGATCTGGATCAGTGTGAGTTTATACCCAGTTTAGACCTGCTTTAGTTGTGATCTAGTCCTGGTTAGGACTTGGTTTAGTTTTGTTAAGACTTAATACTTTGGATGACTCATGGGTGGTTAATAGTTTAGTCCTTTATTAGTTAATTATTAGTCTTGGTTTAGTTCTGCTTTTGTTCCAGTTAAACTCAAAATACTTTCAGATATTTACTCATGGTCTAACATTAGCTTATTATTTAGTTAACTTGGAGACCTAAGTATACACCACATAATGCAGGTCTAACCACACATACAGTAGAAATGCATGTGCTAACGTGATGTGATCTACCCCACATGTGCAGTGGGTTTAGTCAGTCCATCAGTCTGGCGTGAGGCTGAACAGAGCATCTTTGTCAAAGGAAATGACGCCTAAAGCAGTCACATACCACCATCGTGTATTCATCAGACTACAGCTCTGTCAGCTCATTCACACAAACATGAAAACAGACAAAGCGTAAAGACTAAAGGACATAAAAACATTGGGATGTGCAAATCTGAAGAAAAAGGAGCCAACTATTCACTGCAGCCTTGTTTAGTTTTGATTTTATTCCTTTTTTAGTCTTACTTTAGCTTAACTTTGATGTGAACACTATTGTTTAGACCTAGTATAGTCCTGATTGAGTGCTAGTTAATGTCTTTCTTAACCCAATTATGGGGTTTGTTCTGGTTTAGTCCTAGTGAAGGCAAAGTTTACTTCCCCTTTTGTCCTGGTTTAGTTCCTGTTTATACCTGGTTTAGTTCTGGTTCCGTACTGTTTAGAGTTTAGTTCCCCCTTTAAATAGCAGTTAAGGTTTAAGCCTAGTCCTGGTAGGTATAGTCTTTTTATAGTTGTTTGTCTTTCTTCGTACTGCTTGTTTGAGCCAATCCCTAATACATTTCTTGGTTTAGACCTTGATTATTCCAGATTTATGGTAATTTAGTTTGTAGAAAATAGTCCTTGGAAGGCCAATATTCTGAGAAGTGGTACTTACCGTGTGGCTCATTATAATAAGCTCCTGTTCAAACTATGTTCTTTGTCACTAAGTCATGCATAAAAGTCAACTCCATGCTGAATTATAGGTTAACATTTTACTGTAATTATGTTGTTAATGTGTCCTTCTACTTTTTTACTGTTTAAAGTACTGCACCATTTAGTTTTATGTGTATTTACTATATTTTGCCCTTTCTTCCTGAGTATCTGGAAGTAATGAGTACAAATATTGTAAAATAAATAGTTAAACATGTGTTAGAGGAAAGAAATACCATATGGGTTTGCACAGAAACAGTATGCGGATAATTAGTGTTTACCCATTCATTCTTTGTTTTATGTTGCATTCTGTTCCCATAGCAATGCCTCTAAAATGTGTTTGTGTTTGTATTATACATTTACATTTTAAAGAATTAAATTTAAACACTATTTTACTGAATTTTATTATTGCTGTTACTTTGCCATTGAGATAAAAAAAATAAAATAATAGCAGACAAAATGTATAGCAAGACAGTGGTAAACGTGCTGAGATAATAATTTTGTTGACTATTTCCACAAAGTATTTTCTGTACAAATTAAGCACAGATTTCTACTCTTCCCATGCAATATGTGGCTGCAGACCACTTGTAGTTACCAAAACATGCATTTTCTTTTAAATGATGTAGAAAGGAGATATGGCTAATAACCAGTAGCCTTCGATGTAAACACACTCATTGTTTCCATTGTTAGAAATAGGCAATAATTATGTGGCTTAGTATCAACAGTGTCTAAGGGACTGTAAACAGGAAGTAGCTAAAGATCTGAAGTGTATAAAGCCTCATTAACCACATCAGAGTCTCACCGGGAACGTCTTTCTTGTCTTCCTGTTTGTTCGTCTGTGCCTCCACTGTCTTCACCACTTGTCCAGAGCAGCAGGCTGAGGACACAAAACATGACAAGGTTACATTATTTAACAAGGAATTACAATAAGAGCTAACATACTTTTGGATGGTGGATTCTGTTTGAAGCGATGTGAAGTGTGGTAAAAATATATCAAATGTATTCTTATGCCCAAAATGGTGCACAGTGGCAGAGTGATTAGTAAGTCGCAGCAAGGAAATTGAGGGTACTTCTATCCTAGGGCCAGGTGCAAAAGAGTTTTTGGAAGTCTGTATGTAGTTTCCTTGTTACTGTAGGTTCTCTGAAGGCCCACAGTAATGCTTTTATAGGTGAATGGGTGAATGAAAACAAGAGTGAATGATTGTCTATTCATTTTCTCTAAGTGTTATCCCTGTCATTAAGTGGTCATTGTTCAAGGTGTCTTCATTGTAAGACCCATAGATGTTTAGGTAGGCTCCAGCGACTAACATGACAATGCTTAAGTAAACTTAGTGGCACAAGAGAATGATTTCTTTCAGCTGAAGTTTTACTATGATAATTAATAGTGCTTCTAGAAGGGTAAAACATGAAAATGAAAAAACTCTATCAACTATATCAATGCCTTTATTAATAAACTAATGAACTGGTAAAACTTGCAGCATTGCACACTCATACCACTCATGTCATAGATGTATTACCTTGTCCATTGGGTTTGGCCTTCAGGATGTAGAACATGATGATGAGGACGATAGCGATGGCCATGATGAAGATGGTTGACATGGCGATGATCAGAGCTGTGGCGAGGTGTCCTTGTGCTGTGGGCTCTGAAACAACAAACCTCATATTATCAAATACACATAACACACATTCTGTGTTTAACCATGTACCGGTGATATGATAGAGTGCACTTTAGGAGATAAAGGAGAGATAAACTGGTTGGAGCTTGATCACAGCATTTTTGTGGTTACCTTTATGCCGTGGAGGGAATATGGTGGTGCTTCCGGGATCGACTGGAGGTGGGGCCAGCGCTTTGTTTCTGCCTGTGAACACAAATATGCCCTATTTAGAGTGAAATGCTTTTTACACTACTAAACATTGATTGATTTAATGTAGTGATTTATAGTTTGCTGGGCAATTTTATTTGTGTCCATTTTCAAAATTAGTACTATTAGGCCTTTTATGGTACCATTTGATGCGAACAATTCGACTTTCAAAAAGCCCAAACATTCACTTAACTACCCTTACTGGTAACTTTATAAGGCCGACCTTGTTCCTAATAAAATGGCACTCAGCAATTTGCCACCTTGTATATTCAGAGCCGCAGACCTTGATGGTTATCTGAGCTAACGTTGCCTTTCTATTTTCCCAAACTAGTCCCTGAGCCCTGGCATCAATAAGGCATTTTTGCCAACCCACCATATGAGAATTACTGGTTTAAACTATATTTGAGATTCAAATGAGCTAAATTGTTGCATTTAGTTCTAATTGAGGGCATTACCACCATGGCCACCCAAAGTTAGCATTTAGTACTCTGGGTACTGGCACATCACTTTAAATGTTTGTTAATGTTGCCGAGGTTAGGAGTGGATAATGTGCTTTGGCTCCACATCTTGTTGACTTTCGGTCGATAGACTATGTTACTGGCATCATTTTGGAAGCAGTAACTTTTCACAAACTCCAATTATCTGTGTCCAATAAAAGCTGTTTGTCCTGAATCCCATGGGAATAACAGCAGTGCTGCTCACTTTCCATCACTCGCACCTCTTGTTGTTTCTATAACTATTTTCTACTACACAATAAATGTATTTATATGTAAGAATGACCTGGTTGAGTCCAGGTTTGGCACTGGTTCAGAACGAGTTTTGATTTTATCTATCCTAGTTTAGACCTGGTTTAGTTCTACTCCAGCACTAATTTAATCCTGCTATAGTCTAGCCCTAGTTTATCTCTATTTTATAACAGTTTTAGCCCTGGCTCAGACCTGGTCTTATCCAACTTTAGACTTAGTTTAATTCTAGTTCAGTTTTAGTTTAATCCTGAATTAGATCCTCTTTAGACCTAGTTTAGCCCTGGTTTAGCCCTTGCTGTGCCCTTATTTTCCACTCTTCATCAAGTGCTTCACTCTCGTTTCCTAATGGTGCTATAAACTGTTGGCAGCCCATAAATCAACTCTTTAAATCAGCCTCTTATTTCAACCAGTGATGTGATATAGTGTTGTGCGTCTTTGGCATGTGCCCGGCTGCCTTCTTCCCCTTTAGATGCCATCACACACTCACACAACACACACACACACACATATAGACACACACTGCTATGCCCGATGGCTGCAGACATTAACAAGAGGGTTATATGTTTACACTATTGGGATCAAGATATGGGCCCGGACTAGAATTGTGTTTAGTGTCTTGTGGTTTAATCTCTTAATCATGACCGGGAGGCTGAAAACACGCTGCTAAATGATAATTCTTCGGGGCAAATGTGGGAAAATCAGGTTCAAACAATCACAGGATGGAAATTATATACATAGGGGTGAGTTTTTTTCCCCCAAAACAAAATGTGTTTGAGATATCTGCAAGAAGCGGTCTACTCACACTTGAATGTAAAAATGCTTTGATTGTAAAATTGCCTGAAAAACAGTGCATCTGATAATCTTTCAATCTCTAGTACAAAACTTCAAGATTATGGTATACTTTATTGTTCCCATATGTTTCTGCATTCCACCCAACTATGTAGAGATCTTGAGCAAGGATCTTGGTCAGGATGTACCTACTGGAGGATTAACTCATTGTGGATTTTTTCGGAAGGTTGATAGGGGATATTAGGGAAACACCCTACTCTGACACAAGGAGAACATACAAACTCTACAAAGTAAGATTTAGTCAGGATTGGGAATCAAACGGACAACCTTCTTGCTATGAGGTATGCAATTTTGTGACTATGGTGTAACCTGTCACAAAATTGGTTACACCATAGTCACAATGGGTCATTTAGTAAGACCTTTATAACTGTGATAAGGCTTAGTGAAGCATCTACCCGTGAACTAAATGATTAAAGAATTACAGGAAAAACTGTGTCCAATAATCTTTCTGGTAATTACCATTATGGGTGTATCTATGGGTGCCTGATAGGACCAATGCCAAATGACAAAGATTTATCAAGACGTGACAGCAGCAAAAACAGTAATTCCTCCAAAAGCCCTAACATCTGCCTGCCAAAAAGTAGCATAGAAGCAAGCACTAACACGCTAATCATCTCCTCTGCTCGTACCCACTGGAGTTTTAATTATCGCACACAGAGCCACAGAAGCCAGGGCAATTTACAGATTACATGACGAGTGTCAGCCTGCCTTCAACCCCAGAGAGAACTCCCAGCTTCAAGCATTGCCTTTTTCATCTTTCTATCCTCAAATTAAAACCAGTGAATATATAATACTGTACTGTTGCATTTGAAAATGACATTCTTTAGCCCTAG
>JAVQKG010397591.1:0-11499 GCA_036025885.1 Hypseleotris bucephala | reverse complement strand
TGTGATGTTCCTTACTTCTAATATCAGTAAAGTACTGATTGAAAAGTTGTCAATATACGTCACACTACAAACACCACTATGACTATTCTTACTTAGTATTAACTATTTTGCCAGAATTCTTTACTACTCCCAATTAAAATCTATCTAAGTCATTTAAAGTGAAAAAAAAAAACTATATATTTTATTATAAGATTGACTTTTTAATCAGTAACTTACTGTATGTCCCACTTTTACCCTACTTCCTAATTCCTTTTCATTCCCACCCTTTAATATACAGTCTGTTATAGGGAGCACCATGGGAGGCATAGAGAGGTATAGGCCCTGTCCAAAAGGCCGGCGGAGGTGATTGATACAGTGATGAGACAGTGATAAACCAGTGGGACACAGCAGCTGAGGAACATGCTCGGTGTCATCAGTTACACTAGATTAGGAAGCACCAGCTACAAAGACCAATCTGGGCCTATCCACCCCACTGGTCCAAAACTACTACTGCTACTGTATGTACTGAGAGCCCATCTGTTCCAGAGGATTCCCCAAGCACATACATCACCACACACCCATCGCACCAGCTCACAGCAGTGGGGCAGGGTGAGGGGGGTCAACCACAAAACATCACTGGTCAGCAAATGATCCAACAGTGTAAAGCATAACTAGCCGGTGCATGAAATTGAAAAGTAGTGCTAGTTCTTCTGATCAATGAAATCAATTATGGAAAAAAAGTGTAAAAGTGTGTAAAAAAAAGTGTGTAAAAGTGAAGCTAACTTTAAAGTAAAATTGAAAAAAAAAATAACTCAAAACATTCACTGGTCACTTTGCAGTCCAGTTTATATCAAATCAATTGGCACTTGGTGTAGTAGTACTCTGGTTAGTCTTATCTCAGCAAATGCTTTCATTATCTCAAACTGTATTTTATAACCAGCATCACTATAGCACAAGCAAAAAATAACACAAGTTGCTGGCCCAATCTGAACTTTCTCAACCTTATAGTTAGGCCACACAGAAAACACCTTCAATATATGGAAATTGCATATGGGATAGCTCTGTAATGAGAACATTTCCAACTATGTTTACTGTGTAGAGAGTGGTATGATTATACCTCGGTCAAAAAGACTCAAAGACAGTTTTCTACAAATGGTTATTTTTTTCTAAATTGTTACACCTCCCACTCAGATACACCTTTTCCCTGGCATTGACAGAGACAGATTTTCATAAGTTAACATTGCAAATACTGCAAATGTTTATAATAATACAATAGCATATGATGTGTATACTGTACTTGGATGGTTGAAAAATTATTTTGTGACATGTTAAAATCCTACAGCAGCTGTTCCTCTTGAAAGCCACTGGGGGTTTCCAGGAGATGCTCCAGGACTGGATGATGTTTATTCTCTTCCACAATGCCCCAAAAGGTCCATCAAAGTATTGACTGTTCACCTAAGGCAAAGGAATGTCTATTTTTACATAACCTAATTGGATTACTAGTAAGAAAAACTGTTGAAATAAGCATTTTGGAATTTATGCTGGCTTGTTACCCTTTGTGTATGAAAAATGTATAACCCAAAGTTAACAAATATGAGATTTCTTTCTGTAAGCAGTCCCAAAAGAAAAGTGTAATGTCTAAATATTTGTATTGGTGCCTCTAAGGTCAACTCAAGTACATTTGGTGGCTGATGAAATAAGGCTGTAATGGCTGTTCAATTGATGGCAAAACAATATTTCTTCTTTGCAATATGGAGGTCACACACAGTCACAAACAACAAAGTGAAAAAAAAACAATAAAATAGGCTATTTTATATTAGTAATAAGTTTTAGACCTACATCCCTAAATTCACAACCTAGGAGTTACGTTTTGTGAAAGAGTCTGAATAAAATGCTTTTGATCACCTTGATAATATTTCAAATGTACTTTCCAAGCAAAAAGCAAGTGTGGATGTTTTCCTTTAAAGTCTCATGGGTTATATGCTATTATGAACACTATTTAGCTTGAGCCGCTTTTTATCTCCAAGCAGAATTGACAGCAAATTCACTAAAGTGGTGCAAATGATAGATTACTTCAGAGCCATTCATACATTTCAATGAGAACTTTTAATTGCATGTGACGATTTCTAAAAGCATTTTTAGCTCTTACCTGCATAATCATTTATATTGCATGAGCCAGTAATTGACTCCTTCATATTATCTGTGTCTTCCGGCATTACTAATCCTTTGGAGAGATGGGCCTGGAGATGCATAGGGGAAGCACATGCATGAATCACTGCAGTCTGTTATTGATCCCAGTTTCTCATTGTAAAACAACTTAATGAGCATTCGCCGGGGCGTCACACAATGCATCAGCTTGTTCCTTGCAGATAAGTGTTCTTGTAGATTGACAAGAGGGAAAAATAGGAAGCCTCTGGACACCAGAGTCCAGCCTAGGCCAAGATCCATGAATTTTATTGATCCCATCTCCAGATAAGAGATCTGAGAATAATGATGCTGTGAATGCTTCAGCTGGGATGGCCCACACAGTCCTCAGAGAGCAATGCATGAGAGGAGAGCATGTTTGGGGGCAGGACTTGAGATGGGAGTTGAAAAGCCACTTTGTGAAGTCCTCTCGTGATGGTGCAGCGTCATTAGTATTGAGTGGTGCTGATACCCAGTGAGACCTCTCCAGAAGTGCTGTTTGCATCTCAACTAGAGGTAACATTTCTGTTTACAGTGCAAATATTCATTAAAAACATGAAAGGATAACCAGAACTGATGACCTTTGCAGCCACACATAAAGGCAACCTCCCCAAGGAAAGTCTAAAAATAATAGGGAGTGAAAAAATAAGCATCTTTACCTAACTATTTCCGAGCACTTGGTTCTTCCAAGCTCAAGCCCTAAAGGCCATGAGAGTTATCCTCTGTTCCCTCCAAAGTACACTTTGTCCCAGTTTCTGCACCAGATGGGCACACTTTTTAACTACTGAGGCTTCTTTGTGATCATTATCATGGACACAGCAAAAATGAGCCGCAAAAAGAAGTTTGCTGCATAGATTTTCTCCTTTTATCTTGCAAATTTAATCATTAAACCCAAACGTGTTACCAAACTCACCCCAAAGCCACAATTCTACAGTATGTTTAGTCAATACATAAGCTCATCATTTTTCATAAAGTATATACAGTAGCATCCTAAGAACATAATACTGTAACATCAAAGCTTTAAGATCAACTATAAATGGGCTGGGTCAGTCCCAAGCACAGATAAATATAGAGAGTTGATCTGAAAGAGCATCAGGAGTACAATTCAATACCAAGTCAATCTGAGTTAGTCTACGCTTCTGTAGATGGTGGATATTTTTCTGTTGCAACCCCACAATTCAAAAGAAACACAAAACAGTATGAATGGCTACACCCAGCTCAAGTCAATTGGAACATTTAACATGCAGCAAATGACTATAGCATCATTACTTAAAAATGCCCGTTACAGGGTCAAGGTGAAAAAACTGAGGCCAGACTAGATCATATGAAAGATTATTTACTTGGAGACCTTGACATGCCCGTAATGAGATCTTCTCCGATCCCACATATCTTGCTGTCGGCACAGACCCATATTCATCATGATAAGCCAACTGACTTGTCAAACTGTTCAAATTGATCCCCCTCTTTCTGTAATCCTTTTCGAAGGTCACATTCACTCCTGGTCAGTATAACCTTCAGTTCAAAACCTGGACATGAGAACAGTTATGATGATCCGCTACTCACAAATAAGACATGCTATGCACATTTGCAAAAGGGAATCTATATCTCATTTGCAGTGATGTGCCCTTTGTGTTTGTGCGTGTGCCTGAGTCGTTCAAAGTCCACGCACCGTACTGCCCAAAGAAATCATCAATGTAGATCAATAGTGTATAACCCCTGTGGGTAACTGGGTTTGTGGTTGTCATATATAAATAGATGCAGACTGTAAGCATGCAGCTATCAAGCAACAGCAGTCAAACAGATATACAGTTTTCTAATGTGCAATCATAGCTTTATAGTTCTTTTTCATACTAAAAAATTTTGAGGGCTTTGGCTTACAGTATTGACAGCCAAAGCACTTTACACTAGAGTTTATTCACTCAACAGTTGCACTATTGTGGTGATTAAAAAATCTGCCCATTGTCAAACAGCCTCTCTAACAACCACCAAACTTACCACCACATGGATAAAGTTATTTTGCACATTACATTGCTTAGGGACACAACAGCAGTATCATAAGAAGGTAGTGAAAGTTGATCCATGACACAAGATTAAAGGGTTTTTGGTGGGTAAATATACAGGCAAATTGAGTGTCTTGCTCTAGGACACACTGGCAGTAAGAACAGAAATGAGCATCCATCCTTCCAGGGAGTGGAACTGGCTCCACCTCTTACATGTTACCAAAAAATAAATAGCAATTTATTTTCAATTTAGACCCATTAAAAAATGACACTAAACCACCTCTAAACACGCAATAATAAATATCCTTTGTAATACTCCAAGGGTCTCTAATGTTGTCTTTAAGTCCACAGGCTGACAAACTGCAAGAGCTCATCACTTTTCAATTACCACAGGGTATTACTTTTCATTGAGTCATTCTCAAGTTGGAGCCACTTGAGCTTAAAACCACCCTTTAATAAAAAAAAAGAACAGGAATTTGGGAGACATGCTTGAAAATGGCCTAACCTATACACAGCTGCAAAAGAGCAATATCTGAGCTCTATAAAGTAAACAGCGGCATCTTTTTGCTAAACTTCTTCTTCGGTAGAGTAGATCAAAGACGCACTCCCAAACTCTCTATCAACACATAACGACTGGCTGTGGAGAACTGTGCTGTTAAGGGGATTGCAGACTTTCAGAAGCAAGTGTTTTTGAAAGAAGTGGCAAAATAAATTCGGAATGATTTTTTATTTTAAAAAAAACATGTGGCTTTTAGAGATATTACAACATGAAGAAATGTGTTTGCCTTCCTTCCTTGTCAGAAATTTTACTCGTGGCATCTGCTCACTGGATATTTTATTAGGTAGGATGAAGACCCTATAAGGTAGCATCCGGTGAGGACTTCAGCTTGATGGAGCCCACCCGCTTTGTTTTTTTTTTGAACATGCAGAGATTCTTCTGAACCTGTGATGAAAGGTTATTTGAGCTATTGTTGTCCTCTCTGTGTGTCAAACTAGTCTCTGAACTCTGGTATCATCAAGGCATTCTCACTCGCAGAACCACCACTCACTTAACATTGCCACACTTTGACCCACTGTCACGTAAATCACCAACATTTTGCAGATTTGTCATGAGCACGTGCTTGAATAAATCCACTAGCTTGATTTAATGTGACTGGCTGTAGATTCAATTCCTAGTACTATTAATGTTTGATTTAGTCATCTCAGTCTTTTATTTAAAGCATTTTAGTTAAAGCTCCATAATCTGAAATGTCTTATATACTTTGGATGAAAGAAAACACCTGTTGCTATTTCATCTGTGATTAAAACTGATTACATTTCACTGAGTGCATTTATCACCACCTCTTTAATAATGAATAAAGACATGCTTTATGTTATAATTGGTGATTATTCTTAATAATTGTTTCCATATAATGTACGTTTTTCACCTATAATCCAGACTACACCATTTGAATGTGAATTCTCTTCCCTGTTTTTACCGTAAGTGGCATGGAGCGAATGCAGTCGAAGCCATTCAAGCAGAAGTGTGCGTGGGTTCACAGAGACACACACAGCACTGTCTGAGTGGTGTTTTTCTTTTTCTATTTTTTTTTTTACTCGGGATAACAAGCTCCACAGTCATATAAGGACCAACATCTCCAGACACTGCGGAGGCTTTCAAAGAGGCAACCATCTCCTTTTTCGCACCCCCATGAGCCCAATCTTCTGGCCTTAGTCGTCAAGATGCGTTTCAGCAACGTACCCTCTGGCATGTCCCCTGCCACTCTAGCCCCCTACCACCACCACTGCCGCTGCTGCTGTCTTCTAACTTCAAAGTCACCAAAAAAAATGAAGAAAAACACAAGAGGACTGACTTTGTTCTCAAGTTTAGGATGTAAAAATGAGCAGCAGGCCAAGATAGAAAAGTAAACATCATTATGAACTGGTGAACTGGTCTATACCACGCATTGGGCATATGGTTGTCAGTAGATGTGTTTGGACAAAGTAATTCTGACAAAGTTGCCGGAGAAAGTCTGCCATATCCTGCATAGCGACGCCAGCCTTCACGGAGTCTTTCTATTTACAATCGTGTTTACCGCTTGAGCTGCATGATGGGACAAATTAACACGTTTGAGCGCACAGCCATCATCGCCAATAACTGTGATGACTGTGCAGTGCAAGTTGCTGATTCTTCTCTCTCTTCCATGTCTGCACTTTGTCAATGTTTATCACAGAAGTTAGATTCAGCACAGGAAAAGCAACACAACAAGCTTAAAACCACTTGACGAGAAATGCGTTTGAATTTCACAGACACAAGCTGGACTAAAGAAAATGCTAATGCTATGCAAAAATGACAGCAATAGTTTCAGAGAGGTTAGAGTGCAGAGGCAAAGAAAAGCACAGTACCAGAAGCAAAACATATGTAGGAATGCTCTGCAAAGAAAGCTTTATTTGGCAGTGTTAAACCCAATTGTATAATGAGCAAAGTGTTGTTAAAATGTGATTTCAAGAATAAAATTCCGACATATTCACTCATTCAACATTTTTTCCATGAGTGCTTGCGGTTGTCTGGAGATTTTCCCAGTAGCTATGGGCCTTAGGTGCAGTACACCCTGGACAACGGTCAGTTAGTTATGGGACTGACACTGAGACATACACATTGCCTTGTTTGTTAGTAACATTATTAAATTATAAGAGTTAGATACATAGAGTATGAAATGCATTCATTCCTTAAAAACATTATCAACATTTCAGAAGCTTTAGTTGACTCATCTAAAGACATGTACATTCATGTGTTTAAAAGTGTCAAATCACTGTTTCACATAACTCTAAACCCTTAGCATGGGTGGGCCTGTTTAATGTGACTTCTTAATTAACTCTGACATTTCTTGGGGCAGCTCAACATTTTGGGCACTGTGTACAGGGTGAATCTTGCTGCCACTTCCTTAGCCCTGAGCCTCCAAGCAGATGGTCGCTTATTAGCAGTAATTAAAAGTCCATCATTGATCATGCTTTGTAATTGTATTTAATTTGAAATGTATTAATGATCAAAAAGGCACAGCTGCATGGCGAGAATGCTAATGTGTTTGGGGACCAACAGTGGGATACACAGTGTCACTGAACTCATCTCAAAAGGGCTTAGCCTGTCTGTTAGCAGCAGACTATTCCAATTATATTTTCAGGTTTACATACACAAGGCTTTAGATTACTTCAGTTTAGGAAAACTCATTAAGGTCTAGCTCATTTTATCATTCTTCCTTTGCTTATTTGTGTAGCTGATTCGGAATTATGGCTGTAAACACACTGTAAACAAAGCTAATATCATTTGCCAACAAACTGCATACAATGACATTTTCGGGATCTAATGAAGACAAAATGGTGCCTTTGTTGTGGAGGGGGTTCTTGGGGGAGCTGCGAGACCTTCCACAGAATAAAGTAGGTCAGGCGACTGACATGGGGCGCCTGTGGACACGTTCTTTGTGCCATCGCTTTGCACACTGCAGCTCCGCACAGAAAGGGAAGGAACCATAGTTAACATTGGTAACAGCTTGTCAATAGAGAAAGTTTGCCACAAGCTATTTATTTGATCATCTGAGGGACTCTTATCTATCACACTTTATACAGTACAGCCCTATCAGGAGTTATGCTAATATCTCTGACATTATATTTCTTTATCAGTGTGTTCCTTGTTCAACAGTGTGAAACAGTGTGCAATTATGTTTTAAAGTTTTAACCACAATGCCCCAAAGTTATGGTGACATCTAAACTTTGACAAGTTAAATGCACACTTGTGGCACTGTAACTTTGTAAGCTTCAGGTTTTCAATCTGAATTTTAAAATAGAGAAAATCGCTGCTGTATTTCCATGCAAATTTGGTTTTCTGATACCCCTGGGCAAGATTTCAGTTTTGGAGAGATGTTAGTATTTTGTCTAATGCTTTCACCCCCTCAAAAATATTAAAACACATGAAATATGTGTGAGTGAGACTATTAAACAGCGTGAACTCAATAAAATGCCCAGAGTTTCAGTGTAATTGGGATTGGCTAATATACTGTGCTTTTTCTTATGATAATAATTTTCCATACTTTACAACATCAATTCCTCTTCATTTATGCTAACTTTTCTGCAGTGTAAACCTTGCGAAATACCTCTTTCAATATTTGATTATTTTATTGTTAAGTCTAGCAGATAGAGGACTAAACTAGAACTAAACCAGGCTAAGCCAGGACTTAGCACAATTTATCCTCTAACCATTGTAGTGATAATTTCTTGTCATATTACCCAGCCTTAGATGCCAAGTGTAAGTTGTGACAGAGAGCAGGACCAATCATGAACAAAGCCTGTTTTAACCATAGACAGATGGACAGCTCTACTTAATGACAGGAAATCTCTCGGACTGCTCAAGCTCTTGTTTATTGATTTGTTGTCAAGAATATTATAAAGGAATCTGCAAAATCCTTGTGTAACTGTTGGCCGCATGCTTTTTGAGTGACAGTCAATTAAAACCGGACTTGAATCCTTGGAGCGACACTATCCAGATGAAGGCTCAGTGTGCCAAGAGCAGCCCTTAGTTGTTAACAACACAACACAGGCTTGAATTTCTACAATTTCTTAGCAGCAGAAATGCATTCATTTGTGCTTCTAATTTGTATTGTGCCAATGCCTAAACCAATTTGTCATTTGTACACTGCCGGGCATATAATTTGAAACCATTTATTATTCCATGGTCTACACTGTTTTCAACTTCTATGATATAAACAAGCTAAAATGCAAGCCACAATTAGCTAACGGGCCAGTATTTGTCAAAGTCTGCAGTAAACTATTGCTGTGTGTCCATTGCAATGTGTTTAATCGCCAGAAGTCACAAATGTTTTCAGAAATTGGTTTTATGCTCACTGGCCACTTTATAAGGTGTTTATTTGCTTGCGAACTAAATAGCAAATATCACATCATGTCAAGCCAGTGTTTTTAATCATGCACATATAGAGACAAATCTGCTGTAGTAAATAAAATGACTGCGAACATGGGTGTGTGGTTGTTGGTTTCGAGTGGACTGAGTATTTCGAAGATTTTCAGAAAATGTCTTTCAAATGATACATTCTCCAGCTGTTATGCGTGCAAAAATGCCTTGTTGATGCCAGAAGTCAGAGACTGATTTGAGATATTAGAAAGGAGGAAACATCAGCTCCAATAACCACTTCAAGACCATCACTGAATCCACAAGATGACAAAACATGAAGCAGGTGTGCTAGAGCAACAGTCGACCACACCAAATGCCACTTTATTAGGTAAAGGGTCTACCTAATTAACTGGCCAATGAGTGTGTTTTGCCTTAGCACCAGTAATATATTAAAATGCATCTTGTTCCCCCTTTAAATCTTCTCCCCAATGGCCGCTGCTAATATTTTCACAGTGTAAGGTCCCATGGGAGAGCGCCGAACAGTGGGTGCCGTCGCCTCCCTATTGTGAAAATGAATTGTAATGATGCTGATGAGCACATTAAACCACTGACACCTCTCCGCTCTGTAAACATATTTCAAAATCACGTTGTGCATAGTTAATAAGGACACTCTCTGCGCTGTATTTAAGACTGATGGCTACGGGATCACGCTGACCTAGCACAAATAATGATGATTTGTTTTTTCAGACTTGGCTTCACGGTAAATTGTTTTCCTGTCCATCAAAAACAAATGACTTCAGAGTGGAGTGAAGAATCTGGGACACCTCCTGAGGAAGTCTGCGGCATGGCTCCTCTGTGCACACACAATCAACATCCATAGACATTTATCCCAGTGCCACCATGCCATACTCAACATTGAAATATGGCTTCAGATACATGTAGGTTCAATTGATATGACATACAAAATCACACATTGTAGGAGGTGGGGTATTTTTAGAGCTGTAAACCACAGCTGGGGAAAAACACATGGGGTTTTTTGAGTGATTGCCCATTTAAATAATGCAAAGTGGATTCTCACACATCCAACACGCCATCAATTCAAAATAGATGTGGATAATAGTAAAAGCTAACTTTCTTTATTTAATTTAATTGTAATAATATGTATTTCTGTGAAGGATCACTATTGCCTGACGCCAAACCAAAAAATATAGTCAGTAAAAGTTGATTTAGGTGATCTTTGTGGAGCTGAACAAAGCAACTATGGACTCGATAAAAGGTTAACAGACAAAATTCTGACCATTTACTCTCACATTCTATGACCACAGTAATTTTTCCTTTTTTTTATTACACATAGTACACGTCTTTTAATAGTGTGAGGAAGCTTCCACAGAAAATCCCCAGTAACACAGGACAGACACCTAGAAATTGTCTTGGCCAGTCTGAGGTTCAAATTCACAAACACATTGCTCAGAGGAGCGCTAACCACCAAAGAAAAATACAAAGATTTTAGAGTAAATATCTGGTAAGATGTTGAAAAGTGTTGTGTGTTTTTCTAACATAGAAGCTCTTGTTGAATTTCTATCTAAATTAATTGTATGAAGAAGAGAGATTATTACAAGGGACAAAGGCAAAAAAAATGGGTGAAAGTTAAGTCTTTGAAAAGAAGGATCAAAAAGCTTTATCTGCTCCAAAGGTAAACAGGCGGTGATTGGTAACACTGCCAGCGAAATTAACAGCCAACTCTGTGATTCTAAATCCTCATTTACGGGAATAATGAGATGCTCCGAATGTCTGAAAGAAGAAAAGAAAGAAGTTCTTGTGTGTGATTAAAAGCAAGAGCTTACGCTGCTTTACAAAACTCTAAATAACTTTGAGGGAGCTGCAGGACTGTCTGATGAAGCTCATTATCAAAGAAATCCGCTTAGAACAGGTACAGGTGGGGCAGCTTTGGTTTGCCTCGCCAATCAGTGTAAACTATCAAAGACATCATTTTCTAATATGATCAAGGTCTTATGAGGTGAATGTATATAGAAGAAGACATTGGAGATAACTTCTGAAAGAGCTCTTTTATTAATTAATTAGGTTAGTTCAAATTGGCTATGAGGCAAAGTCCATATGTAAATGTGATACCTATATACAGTATATTACTATTTTCCTTTTTCTAAATAACAACTAGTTAAAAGGAGTTGGTTATGGTATCTGGTATTGGTATAATCTGTTTTTGTAAATGTACTTACTTGTAGTTACTGTTATTTGTACCAGGGTGTGCAAGCAAAAATCTTGTAAGCGGACACTGAAAGGTGCAATACATCACATTTTTGTAAAAAATAACATTTAATGACGTTTTTGTGTGTATAGCCATCGCTGTGATGTGTAAAATGGTTTATTTTTTGTACTTTGTGGTTGCCTCAAAAACATAAAATTTGTATTTTTTATGAGAGGTTTCGGGTACGATTT
>JAVQKG010397501.1:0-13241 GCA_036025885.1 Hypseleotris bucephala | reverse complement strand
CTTGGATTCGATCTAATACTTTTATTTTTTGCACACTGGGCTAAGATGATAGTAGCTGTCATTTGCTATAATTTACACATTCATTCTTGGTATGACTACATCTTATTCTTTGTTTAATTGTATCTGACAAATGACTTTAAATCTCACCTTGGAAGTGCTCACATTGCCCTGTTTAGACGCGTCCACCGGCTGCAGCAAAGTGCTTGACATGAGCCACTGTTTCTCCATCCCAAAGCTGTTTGTCTTAACAACCCCAGGGAGCTGCTCTGATAGATTCAAGCCCTCTTCAAACTAAGTCGATTGGTGGAGCGCTGCAGCTAATCTCATAACTAATGTATCTTTTCAGCCACTGGTCAGAGAAGCATCACCTACCACTACTCACAGATGAAAGCGTTTGTGAGATATTCAAATGGATGAGCAGGTTCAGTGAGTCTATTCTTGTCTTATCTAAAGATGCTCCAGATATAGTTAAGACTGACGTGAATAGTCAGGCTTTTTAGCATCAGCACTTGAGATGTCTTCATTTATGTGTTGCACGAATATGGACCCACTTCAAAGACAAAGTTCTTGTTCCCATTTTGAGCATTTAAATGGAAAAAAATGGCTAATAGAGTTTTTAGACTGTCTTCATTCTGTGTGGGCCACTCCACTTTAACAAACTTCCCAAGCCCTTACAAGAGCAACATCATTATTTTTCCTGTAACTGTACCTTGCTTTCTTACAGTCTATTCTTGTTCAGACTTTGTTCTGAAAGAGCTAAAGCATATGTTAGCCCTTGTTACAAGCCTCGTATCTATTCTTTGTGGGAGCAGATCAAAGCATTAATGCTAGACAGGTAGGAAACCTGGATGAAATGCTAATGCTAATCTTATTAACATTCCTATCATGCACAGAGTATGGCTAATAGCAGCAGCTCAGGTTGGATGGGAGTCATCTTATTTAGAGGAGATCGAACTGAAGGCATTCATCAGAGCATTGATATCATCACACATTATATGAACAGCTGCATATATTTTTCATAGGGTTGACATTGTAAGGAGACACGAGTGTGGCGCCACATAAATCAAAGTGACAATACAATGGACCTGAAATGGATCATGGTAAGACAAAGAGGATGCAAGAACTAGCATGCATATTACATTGTACACGCACTCGCACACACACATGCTGGGTTCTCTTTTCAGAAACTAATGTAAATGTTGTCTTCACTCCATGGTAAATTTATCCTAGTGTAATTAGTCCATCGTATTTCATAAATCAATTAATGAACATCCTTTCTTTGTGAGAAGTCATTCTCACTCCAAATGTAAAAGTAATTTAGATAAAATAGTAATAGAATCATTACTGTGTGACATGTGATTTCCTATGCCAATCCCAGAAAGAAAAACCCAAAAGAAAAGAACACTGATTGTTTACTTGATTATTGACCAAGTTAAAGTGCAAGCAGTTTAAAGGGGGACTTCTGTCGTACCCAGATGTTATCAAGACTCTGTTCAGAGGATTTTTCACATTTTTCTTAAAACAAAATACTGCTAACCAAAAAATCTGCAAATTACCGTTTTCTTTTCTTTTTAGCAGTGGCATTTTTAATCTGATTTGTTTGGGCATTTAACAGCGCTTTTTGTATAATTAATGCACACAAAGGCCCAAAAAAGGTTATCTGTAATTGTTTACTTTCTCATGCTAAGTGCTATAAAACAGGTCAAACGAGGTTTATCTTTTAAATGCAGGGCTACAAGCTGATAGGTGTTTAAACAAGACAGGTGGTTAACTTATTCATCGAAGTTAAACTGCAATTCACACAGTCGCAAGCTCGCTTGTTAAGAGATCCCGCATATGGCTGTAAATTCTTTGTCACTCCATCTTAATTATATATCAGCCGTGCACATGCAAATCAATGCATTCATTAACTTTGATTCCTGATTTGAACTGCAAAGCATCAAAAAGTCTTCAGTGTTACCAAGAACTTTGCCACACCCTTGAAGTTTTTATCTTCTGAACCCTGTCACTCTCAATAGATTTACAGCCAAGGACACTTACTGGGGATTTTTGTGTGTCTGGTTTTGCAGCTGCACATCTCCAAGAGCAGTCTATATCATTCACTGTCTTCAGCCAAGAGAACAGGGATTTATATACAAAGAGTAGGCATTCTAAAGGAAAATGGATGGTATTTTATTTCCTGCTGGGATTGGGAACAAGAGTGCCTTGGACTCCAGAATTTCTTGTCAAAAAACACTTTTGGTGCAGAGGTCATTATTCAGTCTTGTGATCTGGATAGCTGGTGTTACAGCAGCCTAATGAAAAATGCTTTAAAGCCTTATCCAAGTGTCACTTTTTGTTAGACAATATGATGGATGGTCCATTTTACAGCCTGTTTCATCTGCAGTGCTGTTTTAAACTGTACTTTCTGGGTGCTTTTACTTGAAACATCCATTTTGGGGTGACATGGTTATTCATCAGCGATGGGGCTCAAAGGCACCAACACTTTGCAGCAGAAGGTGGGGTGAGATCTGGACTTGACTGTACCCACAAACCATCTCCCCTTGTTTTTTTCTGTCATCATTATCTCAACATCAGGGAGAAAAACCACAACATTATTCACACTGAAATGTGTGTGCAGACAGGAAGGAAATGCATTGTTTTGGAACAACTTGTTCTCATTCCCAAGGTATGATGGAGGCCTATGGTTTTCTGAGGGAGACTTTTTTTTTTCTTTTGGCTCACGTCATCCAAACCTCCACAAAGGAAGTGGTTTTGACAAAATCCTGATCCCTGTCCATGATTTAGATCACTCCCAAAATCTAACCAGTTAGTCCAATCAGTTCAGTACTTTTTGAGTAGCAATGCATTCTTTCAGGATCAGTCCAAAAATCTGTGTCATTCCTGACATTCCTGAAAATTTCACTGAAATCTGTTCAGTATTTTCTGAGTTGCTTACAGATGGACAGTACCAGAAACATAAACATAAGCAATTGTAAAAATGAAATTCATACCAGGCGAACATAGTACACAGGTTGTAGAGATGAATAACTTTCACAAATAATCACTGTGCACTTTTTTTTTTTAGACCATATTTCAGATCTATAAGCCTGCTATAATTTTAACCCTACAGTCATTTGGTAATTGTTACAAAATCTAATTAGCAGGAACAGTCAACATACTGTATGTGATTTGCTAATGTACACATTATATATCTTTTCCTATATGTTTATATAAAATTTTCAGGGGAAAAATGCAATAATATTAGATGAGTTAGAGTTGTGCATTTGCTTTCCAGGCTGAGGAAGCAATACATTGTGCCTGCGGAGGAAACTGTAGATGCTCAATTCTTTACACTGCTGAAAGCTCACCTGGGAGACATTACGAGATTGACAAACACCCACCATCAAGCATTAGTCAAGGTGAAAAAAGGGATGCGGTAAAAGGAGAGAAAAAATTACCCATACAATTTCATTCCAGTTTCAATCACAGCTTTTCATACAGCTTTCACCCTGTTCATAAATTAGTCTTTCTTCCTATGTGAGACTCTAGGTAATGAGAGGGACCTAGAGGGCTCTGTATCTAGCAGGGCAGATGTGTTAGATTTGTAATAGAAACTAGTGTTTGCTATTTCTCGGTTTCATGCAGTTAGCAAGAAGATCTGGAAAGTTTAGATTTTTTCGGGTTTTGGGTTGTTATTGTAAAAGGGTCATAGATAATCATTTCAACCACAAGCGGCAAGTAAAGAAATAAAGTGGTTAGTGAATTATTTTCAACTGATAAGATAAGAGCAGTCTAGGTCAGCTAGAGAAAGGCCATAATAGAACAAATCTGAAGTAATTTGGTTTCAGTGTGGTCAGCTGGCTGTACTCATTATATCATAGAAGGGTTGGAGTTTCAAGTCATACTTAAGTCGGTTTGCTGTGTCCTTGGGCAAGATACTTAACCAACATTGCCTGTTGTGTGATTTTTGTTTTGAAAGAACCCTCTATACCACAATGCAGATGATATTAATAAACTCTAACACAAGGGCTTGGTGAAGAAATGTTTACCCTTGAATTAGAATGTTCCCATTTTGACTGCTGGTCTATGCTTCATGTACACCACTGCAGGGCCAATGTTTCAAGCTCACCTGTTCATAATTCATTCTTTTTCCCAACATGAGGCCCAAGACGTAAAGGTCTAGGTAATGAGTGGGAGCTAGGGGGCTGTGTAGCTTAGCAAGACAGCTCCTCTCCTGCAGGTCACACGTACACACAGGGGGACATTAAAAATGAGCGCCAGACCTCCAGGGCTTTATGTGGTTATAAGGTCTCATCTGTGTCCGGTTGTGAAAATTATGGCTGTAATTTCCATTCTGCCTGACAAATGGCATCTACAATTTTTACTTGGGCGATTGCCTTCCATAAATCTTTCTGGATTAAACAGTATACTCTGTACTGATAGCACTTAAAAAGCAATCTCCTTCTCTAATAGCATCCCTTTGTGCCGCAGTTCATAAGGTACAGTAGATTCAAAATAGTCAAATGGGCACTCAGTCTTTCCGCAGTATTTCAAGCTGATGGACTAACTTTTGTCTTACAAGCGAACATCTCCTTGATTAAATCTCATCTTGCCGCAGAAAAGCAAGATAAAAACGCGACTTTCGCAAATGAACTGCAAAAACGAAAATGGCTTTAAGCTGCTGAAAGACTTCCGCGCGTGACTCGCATGCAGGCTGCATTTTTATGTCTCGAGGCAAAATTGCATTGGCTTACATAATTATTCTCAACAGACAGAAGTTTGGTTCATGATAGAAGGTTTTAGTATAATGCAAATTAATTAAAATGAAGCTGAAAAATGCACAGGTTATCTTTTGTCCGAGTTTACACCCAGCACTCCATATAAATATGTTGCGTGAACTGAAATAAAACAAGGAACATCTTGGATCTGTGGGAGAACCATTTATGTATAAGTCCTTGTCTATCACCAGCTTGTGCTTGGTGAGTCATACTCTTTCATGCTCTTTGTCAGAGATCTTCTAAATAACATAAAGTATTTATGTGTGTGAAATATCTTGATATTTCCTACATTCCAGTGTTTATGTATTTTTATACTTTGCTGATCATCAGCTACAGCAAAAAATGTAATGATAAACATAAAATAATTTATGATTAAGTTTTTGGGGGAAAGTGAAATTCTTCTAGTTGTGTGATAAAAGTTCTTTATGGCCTCGAAGCATTTACACCTGAACCAGAAGATTCACATTTTGTATTCCTCATGTTTTCTGCATAGGGGGTTATCTTATAGAATTCTTCATTGCAAGACAGATGAACATTTCTTAGGAACTCAGCTTAACAAAAACCGCATCGGACCAGTCAAGCTCCACTTGAGCCTTAAAACAAAAGAAAAGAAAAAGAAAACACTTTACTGTTACCTGCATTTTGTCTCCATGAGTCCCCTCAAATGACTTGAAACAGATTTATGTCCAGCAATAAACACCCAGGCCACAAACTCAGACACATAGACAAGAGCCACCAGTGGGCCCTTTGCAGCCTGATAGTGCGCCACATAATGTCTTACTCACCCCTTGGGGAAGGTCATGTCATCCAAGGCCATTGTTGGTGCATCGCTGTGGGGTATTCACACATCTGCACCCCCTTCACCCTCCCCCTGCTGGTTCTCAAAGCTCACTACCTTTGACACTTTTTCCATTACTGTATAGTATATACCTACATGTGCTATTAGGATGTTTTCCGGTGCCAACATGTAAAGTTTAAGAAAAAAATCTGTGAAGGTTAAAGTAAGACATTAATTTATTTGTGGATCTAGAACACCACACCAGAACTCATCAATTTTTATCAAATAAATACATGTTTTATTTTAGTTTTAGTTTTTTACTATTGAAGACGTGGCTTAGTGGTTGGCAAAGGATAAATCAATTAACAGTACATCCTTACCATGCAAGATAGGCCCGATGCCTTGTTCGACGTAGGAGCTCAGTCTCCATTTTGTTGTCCATGAGTCCCCACCAGGATTTAAACCCGATTTATGTCCAGCAATAACCACAAAGCCACACTCAGACAAAGACCAGAGCCACCAGTGGGCCCTTTGCAGCCTGATAGTGCGCCACATTAATGTCTCACCCCTTGGGGAAGGTCATGTCATCCAAGGCCATTGTTGGTGCATCGCTGTGGGGTATTCACACATCTGGACCCCCTTTGCCCTGCCCCCTGCTGGTTACCAAAGGCTTACACTAGCCTTCACTCTAGCCCCTGGACATCGCTGTGTCAAAGCATCTGGGGAGTACACATGTTTTTTTTCCTCCTAGCCTGTCAGCAAAAGGTCAGGGTCCTGCTACTGTCACACACTCACAGAGAGGCTATTTCCGGCCACTTCAAATGTGCATAGAATATATACGCAAGTGTAAAAAGTAAAAAGTATATACTATCCCTGGGGAGAACTGGGTACATCAGTTTTGTTTGCTCTTATTTTTCAATTTGAGTTGGTCTTTTTTTCATCCTCAGATCCCAGTCCGTAGCTGAACACCAAAAGCACCACAGGGGAGATGTTGACCCTGTTTGAGTAGAGTAACCTCTGCATTTGTCTACAGCAGTACTATATCAGCAGAAAGCTCGCCACCAGCTATATGTCAGACAAAGCCCACAGTGCATGCAGAACAGTGGTCTCCGAGCCAGGTGAGCTGCCACATAACAGCCCTGTGGCGCTGGAAAGAGGAAGGCAATGGCCAACATCTGTCCCTTTCAATGGCTTACTGTACCCTCTAACCTGGTTTCCCAAATGTACCCTGAAACCTCAAACAATGGTCAATAGTCAAACAGATACAAATGTGATTTTATGTTTGTGAATCACCTTGCGCTGCACATTTTTGTCAAATACATATCACCCCATATTAGCAGAAGAACCTTAATTAACAAATAAAAACAACAACAACTCAACTCAAAATGATTATAACAACAGATTGCAATATAATTCTAAGTCTCTAAATCCAATTTGTATTTTGTATAAATCTAATACTTATAATAAAGACTCTCTCTCATTGTTTCTTTAATATGGTTATTTTTTCAGCTTTTAATTACCCGTTCCATCCTTTTCTAGTTCCCATCTTTGTGAGCAATAATTTTACAAATTAGACAGCTATATTTATCTAATGTTGTTTTATTGTGTTATTGTATTTCGAATGGCATATTTACAACCTACAGTAAACAGCAGTAATGGGCACTGCATGTAAACACTTAGAAATATCCTGCTGAGCTGTTTATTTGATATTGATTTGTATATGATAGTATGGTAGAAATTGGCATGACTATTTTCGCTTTTTCGGCCTTTTCATGAGCTCCCAGAGTGCTGCTGATAATATAGACAATATGGCAGCGTTTTGTCGCTCTATGCAATGAATCATTTGGTCTCACATTGTCTGCATTTCAGAGTGTACTTTGGAAACACACATTGAGACATCAGGTCATAACACAATTTGCCGACAGCTTGCCACTGAGCATAATGGAATCTTGTCACTCAGACAAGGCGAAATTTAAACTAATTTAATTTGTCACTGTGACAATTCGGACTTTGATTAAAAAGGACTTGCAGACAATGGCTTTGCTGGTAATCTGTATGGTTTCAAGTTTACAAGTTGGAATTCAGTGTGACTGGTGTCATTGGACAGCAGAATACCACATCCACTAGGCCCATCCTCACATAACATGTAAAATAGAAGACAATTGTTGATTTATTTAACATGCAACGTCATCATTGTCTTTGTAGGTCATCCATGGTTTTTGTTTGCTTAATAGCAAGATGGTTGATAAAAATTTTCAAACAAATCAACTACATTCTGATTAATAGAAGACCTGACTATTTTGAATACATTTAGAGGCTGGTGTCTCATTTTATGAAAAACACAACAATTGTTGTGAATCTTGAAGTCACACTGTGAGTAGAGCGGGATACAGCAAACTGTTCAAAATGGTTTGTGTATGTGTGTGTGTGTGTGTGTGTGTGTGTGTGTGGTGGCTAGTCTTAGAAATAAAGGCACGGCAAATAAAGGCAACAATTACGGATAATGAACTCGGCACAACTCAGCTGCTTGATTTCATCACAGTAAATTTGAGTTCATACAATGGTGCCCTTTTACATCTCAATATGTAGCATCACTCCCAGTGCTTTTGGCCTCCTTCACTGCAGTGCTCTCTGAATAACCTTCAATTATTTACAATAAAGCCTTCTTTTAGGGCTTAGCAATAAAATGATTGAATGATTACCCTTCCAAAGCTAGCTAGTATAAAGAAATAGCACCGCGTAAAAATATACTAAAAATATAAGGGCAAGGGCAACAAAAGAAAAGCAAACGAGCAAAATCCATGTAGCTCTAGGAAATGTATTGTAATTTTGTGAAATTTAAAATCAAATGAATTAGTGCGTTTGCACTATATAAACTCAAAATGCTTAACAATTGAATTTATCCACTCACACATACATTGGTAGTGGTAATTGAGGGCATTGTTTTTAAATATCTTAAAGGGTAAATGTCAGTACACCATAACCATATTGTACCTATTTGTATTTACATTATTATGTTTAAGTTTCCAAAAATAATGTGTATAAAGCAATAGTCAAGTGGGAAAAAAACAGAAGGCTTAGGCGCCAAGATGTAACCGTAGATCATAGCAAAGAGATGCAGGACAGGGAAATGCTGACATCAGGCTCTATCTATGTTCCTTAGCCTCCATGGACACTTCATAAAACAAGCGGCGGGTGTAAATTTTGAGGATGTAGTCGTAAAACAAAAGGCCACTGGGAAAAGTTTGGCGAATTGAGCTGGGATAACAGTTTAGCCAGGAGAACGGGCTGATGATGAATGGCTTTGTTTGTCACCTTTCTGGGCTCTCCAGGGAACAATGATATGGATCACCAAAGGGTAACATGGAAAAAGGGGATACATGAGGATTGAAGAAAAAAACAGCATATTATAGTCGTGATCCAAGCCCTTAGTTTTACTCAGTTACATTTCCTTGAGTAAATAATTCTTTGAATGAATTATACTTAATGAACCATACTTTTTACAGCAACTTGTAAACTTGGCAACGTGGCAACATTTGAGTCCTTAGGCAAGACTCCCCACTTATATTATGAATGTGTAAATGAATAATGTAATAATTTGTAAATGTCTGTTTGGAATAGAATTTGCAATTGTATTATATTTGTATAGCTTGTTTGATTTGTTTGATTTATCAGTACTTATAATAAACCAGTCATTATGTTCAAAACTAGTATTTGACAAATGATTTTACTTTTTTGTTACTTCTTCTTGATATTAAATCATAATTATAATATTTATTTAGTAATAATATCCTTGTTTGACCTAAAATGTTGGACACACTCGTATGTCCTTGTGTAAACCTCAACATTAACATGCACATTTGCGCTGCTGTCAAAGCCACAGTCCGTATTTTAGTTTAAACTTATGCCACTGGGTAAATTATTATGAAGTGGATTGCTTTCTCTTAAGCTGAAATAATGGATAGGAGACTGAGTGCAGGAGTTTTCCCAATGGAAGGTGCAGTATGTGCCTCTTAAATCTTTCCGTGATGTAAATCTCATTTGCACATCCAAGTATGTTTGCTGCAAATGTTTTCTACAATCATTGTGTTTTGTTGTGATCTTTTGTCATGAATTCACTATTTTTGGAGATTCTTTTAACAACAGCAACTGGATACTACAGAGAAATTTACATAGAAAAAACATAAGTCAGCTGTGAAAATATGTGTTAATAAACATTACTTATACTGTAGAGTAGAAGAAAGGGCTAGTATTACAGACAACATGCTTAAAAATACACCTTTTTGTTTATCCTTTTTATTCTGAATTAGCATATACATTTCAGGCCCTAATCATTACATACAAATAATAAACATAATGGATAACATAATAACATAATAGAAAAGTTACTCCTAAACCAGTTTAGGGCCTGGTTCAAAACCAGGTCTGGGCACTTTATCGTTGCCATTCTCAGAAATGGTTAAAGTTTTCATAGAGGTCAGCTGTCCCCAAGTGCTACTAGCTTTTCAATATTATATCTCTAATCTCTAGGGGAATTTTATTTGAAAGGGCATTTTATTTGAAAATACACTAGCTTCTGCATCACATGATTGACTCACAGCAGATATTGTGTCTTTGAAGTATTCAGTCTTTAATTAAAATGCTGAACTGCAATGAGAGACAGGCATCATACATTTATACAAGGTGTTTCATGTTTATTTAGGAACATCATTTGTGGCAATATTTTGATGCACACTCCACAACCATTAAGCTTACAGAAGTCTTATGAGCCTATGGTGCCCTAACATTGCATGCACAGATAAATAAGGTCCCCAGAGATAATAGGCATACTGCTCATTGGGTTCAAAACATAGCCACGCTTAGCAAATGATGCATCAGTGTTTGTGTAAAACGTATTATTGTGGGTAATGTTGCAGTGTTTCAGTAAGGGAGGCACCCAGAGACAGGAATCATGTCTGAAAGTGTGTTGTATCTTTCGGTGGATACCTCAGGGGAAATGTGCTGTTTTAGATAATGACTGCTGCCTTGTATTTGCTGATACCTGGTCCCACATTATGCCATGAACGAAACCTCATCACCATTCGCAGTCTGGCTGTTGTCACCTATCAGCAATACTCACTCTGAATAGGTAAATACATTTGCTGTGGGCCTATATAAAGGACAGAGAAATCAGGTGTGATGGTTAGGGGGATAATGGTGCATATGTGTTTTTGCACCTATGTCTCGCAATTTTACTGATTGAGCAAGAGGTCCAGGGCTAATAAAACAGTGTCAGACTATATTTTGTAGAAATAGATGTGTCCAGCAAACAATATTGACATCCTTGGCACTATGTTATAGACAGACTAAAATGTGTGACATTGGTCTAAAATATTGTTTCCCAAACTGTGGGTACCACAGGTGGTGGGCTTTTTTTGATGGTACTTGGATCTGATTTTTTTCTTAGTTTAGTCCTGGTGTGGACCTGGTTTAGAACAAGTTCCAGATAACATTTAATTTAGTCTTGGTTTAGTAGTCGGTTTGTCTCAAAACAGCACATATTTGTGGGGTAGAACTTGGGGTAAAATATTTCAGAATCACTTGTCTGATGCTAACTTTTCAGTTTCTGAAAAAGTAGATTCTGGAGTCTCTGGAGCCAACAGCTCTCAGGTGTTTTAAAATAACAAAAGAAATTGACTGCCTCACCCTGTTCTATGATGTAACGTCAATAGAGGCCGGGGGAGGAAAACTTCTCACAAAGCTACTTTACATAATAGGACACTGTATTTCATCAACTTTGACACTGTTATATGAAGGATTTTTTTATTTTTTTTTGTAGACTTACAGACTGCACCTTTCAGTTTCTCAGGCGACAAAACTGGAATGCTGACCTAAAAGCCACAGACATTTAGCGCTGAGCTTTTGGCCTTTTAAACCAAGATGTTGCAAACACTTTCTAGAAATTGTGAAGATTTTCCTTGAAATCAAAGTTGTTTGTCCTCTCCCCAGTTCACATCTTTCTTTGAACCACTTTTTCCACTTTTGGCAGTGACCAGCAAAATACATAGCAGCGGACTCACACTGACCCAGTCATGAATCTGTCACAATGGACTTTGCCAAAGTCACTCAAACCTTGACCCTGGCACATTTCCATACTTCAAAACATAGTGATGCAAGTACAAAATGTTCCCCTGCTGCTCCAATGAATTTACCCACTCAACGGTGCTATGGTTACCACATCAATCCATATAATTATTCTTTTTGTCAATGGTCATTACATTTTAATTGTTTGTGAGCAGTACAGCAACCGTGTACACATCTTGCCAGTATAATTCTGTTTTTTATAGATACTTTATTAAAACATTTTTCAGTTTTACGCAGATTTTCTCGGCAACATTGGTTATTTTAGTTGGGGGCATAATTAATTTTTTTCAGTGCTTTAATGCTGGACAAGTTGAAAATCTAACAATAGGAAGCAGAAGGGCCACATGTATAATATGATATTAGGTTATGCACTATCTTCAAAGAGTATAATCCTCTCACGTAAATCTAAGAAGTGGCCTGGAAACAAACTTGGAAGCTGTCCTCATGATGGATGGCTGTTCCATCATGGAAAGGGCACACTTCTCTGTTGTTACACACTGCTGCTGTTTTAAGAGGCAAATGTATTTCAAAAGAGCAAATGTGCTTTGTCCTTGAAAGTACCCGGAACTATGTTGGGAGCCTACAGTATGTGATGCTGCGTGCTTTTGGTGAAAACAGACAGAGAAATATTGAGTTTTGTGTGTTGCATTAGCAGTAGTGAGTGCCGCCTGTCCAATCCTAGCTCCAATCTGAGGAAGCTGTTTGCACTGTCTTAGTGTGTTAAGATCAAGTGTGTGCTTTGAGGAAGGATAGGCAATAGAATACAGAAGTCGCAACCTTGCCCTTTGCTGTTTGTAGACTGAGCATGGAAGAGGCTGCTTCAGTAACTCAGTAAAGGGAGGACATACTGTGAGACACTTGGGTGATATAAAGCTCAAAACAAAGTGCCCTGAAGACTCAAGGGACACCAAACTGTAAACTGTTAGCTTTTTTCTGCAGCTACAGCACACACAAATGCTCTGGGAAATGGTCAAATTGGAGTATACTTTTTCCATTGCATTTATTAAAGGACAGTACTGAAAAACATTTTAAGTGCTTGGCATTGTTCCTAGAATGTAATTAATAAGACTGTCACTGGCTACATTTTCTATCACACATTTCAAACTAAAACGTATAAACAAACAATCTACAAAATATGAACTCATTTAAAACAATGAAATGCTTGAATATGAGGATGCACTCAATAATCATTTAATATTTTGGTCTTGGTTTTATCAATTGCCCGAGGGACACCTTGATCTTCCCTAGAGAAAGTGTCTGGAGAGTCTTGGAAGTTCTGCATAGGTTGCTGCCCCAATAACCAAAGCAGAAGAAGGATGTACAGTGTATGGCAAAATGGAAGGTTATTCCTTCTGAAAACATTTAATGTCCAAATTTATCTATTGCTACCAAAGATACATTTAGAGATATTGGATGAGACCAGTCATCAGAGGCAAAGACCAAAAAATTAATGTTGAATTCACAGGTGTAATGTAAAAAAAAAAAAAAATATATATATGGCTTCTTTAAGAAATGAGCATGGCTTGGAGCTGTTTTAAAGCACAAATAATGGAACATTTTGTGCTTGTAAGCAGCTGCTG
>JAVQKG010397431.1:0-10171 GCA_036025885.1 Hypseleotris bucephala | reverse complement strand
CACAATGCAATGAACCTCACATCTCACAATGGTTTTATGAGCTGTGAAACTATTGCATTATTTACATTTTAAACTCTGTCACAACTTTTTTCCTCAATTCTGAAATGAGCTAAACTCAGATATAGTCATTTCAATTTGTTTCTTTGTATTCACACTTAATAATGCTTTGATTCTTATACTGTATACTTTACTAAATGAGACTATAGCATGCACTGTCTAGTTTTTGATGCATGTATCTGAATCTTCACTAACTTCTTATATTGTTTCCTGGATATATCTACAGCCTACTCCCAGGTGCAGCCCCAGTACCCACCACAGGGAGGCGTCTCAGTCTATCACCCACTACAACAGTTCACCGATCCTTCCTCTCCTCCTCCTCCTCCTCCTGGCTTCATTCCTCAATACTCTGTCCAATCCCAAGCCGCATACCCCCCTCCTCAAAACACATTTTCTCCCAATTCAAACCAGCCTTTCTTTCCTACCTCCTCGGCTGCTTCCTTCCAGCCTGGTGGGCCTGGCTCTCCGATCTCCCTCATTCCTCCTCCTCCGATCGGATTCTCAGGTACAGAGCATGACCCTGAGCTGACCACTGCTTCTCAAAGAACAGGTCTGCATGAAACTAATCATTCTCTGTCCGATGTAGTACTATCCATCAAGGCTGCATAATACAATATCAGGACTTTATTACTGGATATTGAATGTTTTGCTAATATCTTACTGTCCTAGCACACAGCTTGTAGTTTAATACAGTAAATCTTAATAAAAAATAAGTAAATAGAAATTATGAACAATTATGGACATCCACAATATCAGGAAATGAAAAAGAAAAAGTTCGTAAAGCAAAAATCTGTTACAATAATGCCATGAACTTTAATCTGATATATTATTTTTGACCTATTTTAGTTTACTATTAGTTTTTGTTAAGTCATAAGCAATTTTAATAGGTAAATAATATAACTATCTCTGCTTAATTGAACTTAATTATTGGATATTAAATGCTTTGCTAATATCTTGCAGTCCTAGCACAAAGCAAAGTAGATTTTAATAAAAAAATAAATAAAGTATGTAAATGGCCATTATGAACAAGTATCACCCATATGTACAGTATGTTGAATTACACTTTGGATTGCTATACTCCAGTAAAATAATTTATCAATTGTATAATCTGATTTGTAATGTAAAGCAAAGTATATTTTTTGTAGGACCCCAAAATGGCTGGAATGATCCCCCCACCCTCAGCCGAGCTCCAAAGAAGAAGGTAGAAAATCATCAGAAATACTCATAAATGTGTTGTTATATGTTTTAAATATTTTTTTTTTGTTATAATTTCAGTTGACTCCAGCTGCCTACACCCCTCCCGCCCCCATCACCTCCCCCATCATGGCTCCTCTGGGCGTGGATCCCCAGTCCTCAGGGGCACCCATGGGTCAGGCCCCACCCCAGGTACAGGCTCCATATTCGGGTGTGCACCAGCAGACAGCACCCCCTCCAGCCATGAACCAGCCAATGAACCCACCTATGAACCCAGCCAAAACCACCTCTGAAGGGGCACCTGGAGCACCCACGGGAGATGTCATCCAGGTAACAATGGCTTGAATTGCTTTTTCATCTTAACGATACTAGTAACCATTTATTTGTCAGATGTGCAAATGTGTAGTCTGTAGTATCACTGAAGAATCTACATTTTTCACAAATTTCACAATAAAAGTCACAGGTTCTAACAAATAAATATGTATTAATTTGTTATGCAAATATAACAACCAAATTATGAATGTAACTGTTTATTTCCTAGCCTCTGAAGTCTATGCCCGCAGAGAAGATAACAAAGAAGCCCATTCCAGACGAGCACCTAGTTTTAAAAACGACTTTTGAAGGCCTTATTCAGAAATGTTTGGCTGTAGCCACCGATCCTGTATGTACTTAACTAAACCTTTATATTGTATTTATAACAATATGATCAATGGTTAATATAATGTGTATTTTTTTTAGCAAACTAAAAGAAAACTCGATGATGCCAACAAGCGCTTGGAGGCACTCTACGACAAATTGAGAGAGCAAAGTGTAAGTTTTAGTTTGTTTACATTTTATTTGAAAGATTATACCAAGCAACGCCAACTTTTATGCTGCATTCCAGTTATCCTTGGAATCCGGAAAACTCAGAATTGACACCTTCCAGTTGATAAGCAAATCTAATAGCAAATCTACGGCAAATCTATATGCAGGGTTAGCAACAACAGGCATTTCAACTAGTAATTTAACTGGCAAGTGAATGGCTCATATAGAATTAAAACAATTTCATGAAATATTACATGACTTATATTACTAATTTTCTGGGGGGAAAAGGGCACCACTATGTTGGATTTTTCATCTTGGGGTTTTCCGAATTGCCCAAGTTGTCAAGTAGGAACTCCGACATCAAGTCTGTGGTTTAGACCTGTTTTCAATCCTGCATCAGTCGTGGTCTGTCATTCATTGTTGTCTATTAAAATTGAACATGCCAATACATGTATGGTACTTGTTGTAAAATATTTGATAACTTCTCATATTTCTCATGTGTTATTTCTTCTCTTCACAGCTGTCCCCCGCGATCATAGGAGGTCTCCATAATATCGCCCGGACCATAGAGTCGAGGTCCTACACAGAGGGTCTAACCGTTCACACACACATCGTCAGCAGCAGCAACTTCAGCGAAACTTCAGCTTTTATGCCCGTTCTTAAAGTCGTGTTGACACAAGCAAACAAACTGGGAGTCTAAACATAGGTATTCACTACTTGGACACCATTTTACAGGCTTGTACTTGATGGTTGTCATATCTTAAAGGAACACACCACCATTTTTCCTTATTCAACTATGTTCTTCTATCACTTTAGACGAGTGGATACATACCCGTGTGATCTTGATTCTTAGGTCGTGGGTTGTGTCATGTACACGTATTTAAATGGGGAAAACCTCATAAGAATACATATGAGAAGCTAATTGCTAATACATTAAAACCTCTCGTCACAAGAATCGACTACACGCATCAAGTTCACACACTGGTACTGTATGTATCCACTCGTCTAAAGTGATAAAAGAACATAGTTGAATATGGAAAAATGGTGATGTGTTCCTTTAAAAAGGGACTTTTTTTGTGCAATTCTTGACTTCTTTGATAAGTTGTTTTTTATCACACTTTTTATTACAGTGGAAAAGTACTGGTCTGCACAAATACCTCCTCATTATTTCAAGTCAGTATCAATAAAACCGTTAAGGCTAGCTGTAATTATGCAAAAACAATAAAATAGAGAAAAAAATGCACGAGATTTCTCAAAATAATCATGTTTATAAGTCTTAGGAAAAATAGGAAAACCCATATGGGCATTAGATTATTGCTAAGACAGATGAAACTGCTTGACCAGGCTCATATCATTAACATATCAATTACATCTTGCATGTCATTTATAATAAACAACTAAAGCCATAAAGATTAGGACAATATTTGCGCATCTTTTTAGCTTTTCTCGCTGGTCTAAATTTTTAGTTGGTCACAAAAATCCTGGCTTGTTTTTTTTTTTTTTTCGTTTTTATGTTGTAATTGCAAATCTGTGCACCTTTTTATTAGATTGTGCTTTTATTAATTTTTAAAAGGATAATTATGAGGACTAATTACAAACCTGTCATTTCAAATATGAGGGCTACTTTTTTAATGGTTTTAATGTAAGGAAGTTGTTGTAGAAGGACTACAGGCAATATTTTTAATAAATTGTATTTATTTAAAATGTGTTCCATTGATTTTTTTTTCCTTTACTAAAAATGTCTATATTTTTTAACATTTTTAATGCATAATTAGAAAGCACAGAGACAGTATCAGGATACAACAGTAATGGATTTTCGGTTCTCGTGTATTTTACATAAACAAATGTCCAAACGCCACAATAAAAGAAAAAATGACAATGGCACATAGACGCTATCCATGACGAAGTAGCACTTTACTCGACAGCTCAATAATAGTGTAGTAATAAACATGAAACAATGTTGTAATTATGCTTAATTTTCAAGTAATTTCTGTGTAATTACCAACCCAACTCATATCCTAACGCTAACCATAGATTCCCCATAATTACAAATTGGTTACTCCATATTATGTTTCTATCTTGTTACCATGCTAAATACATTGCATGAAACTGCAACTGTAATTACATAAAAAGTATTTGCTAATAAACCATAATTACTATATCATTACCTGTTTATTACCACACTATTACCATATAATTACTGTGCTGTAAAGTGTGACCAATTTCTTTTCCCCGAGATCTGGTTCAAACTATTATCAACTATGTACATTTATCTCTGCCACTTGTCCATATGAGTAATTATAAGACATTTTATACACAATTAAATTACAAAACAGACAGTAAACACATGGCATCAGATTCTTGTGATTATTCTAAAAACTTACCTACCATTTTGTCTTATTTTTTTTACATGCTTTACGTCGATCCTTCTACATGTAGCCCATAGCTTTACTTTATACCAGGGGTGTCCAAACTTTTTTCACTGAGGGCAACTTTTCAATTTTGCTTGATAAAAATGACCCTTTTCTGGCAGTTTTTTTGTTTTGTTTTGCTTAATGTCCTTCTATGCGCTAGCCACTCTGAAAAAAGTTAAATATATCTTGTCTCACATTAAATGCATACAATGAAAAGACAATTTGGGCCACAAAAAAATGCTCTGTGGGCCGTATTTTGCCCCTGGGCCATAGTTTGGACACCCCTGCTTTATACCTTGCTATTCTACTTATTTGGACAGTCTTTTCAGGGAGGTAACCCTATTTTAGGTTGTGTCTCCTATACAGTACAATTACATAAACAGTCTTTAAGGGACAAAAAGTGGACACTATTTTTCACATATGGTTCGTTCTGTATTAGGCACATCCCATTACGTCCAGTTGACTAAATGAATTTATGAGATTATAATGGGCTCTCTCTTCCTCTGTTAGCTCCATGTTTCCAGGTCTAACAACCACAACAACGTTCACTCCAGCGTCTTCTGCTGCTTTCGCCTCTGGATAATATAAAAGACAAAAGAATTAGGTCAATGCAAACTACACAGGGTAAATAGGGCAAATCTGATAATCTTTGCAATATTTTGATGCAGGTTTAAGCAGAAATAGTTTTTTTTTTTTTATCAAGACTAAAAAACAAGGCCAATCATGAACAAAATTTGACTTTTAAAGATATTTTTTTGGGTCACAACACATTTCATTCAAAGCTAAAATAGAAATGATTTGTTGTTATTCAGATACATTTAGATTTTTACAATAAAGGAGGGCAAGATTATAAAAATATAATCATGATTTTCATTTTATCAAGATTTTTGTTTACTCAATTTTGCAAACTAAACTGACAAATACTCACCGCGTGTTACATCTGTCAGGAAGGTTATTTCTTCAGGCTGACAACCGATTCTTTCAGCTATAGTTTCATAGCTTTTACTGTCGACTTTAGCACCAATATTTGTGTCAAAGTGGCCATCAAAGAGCTGACGGAAAATACAGTGAGAATTAAATGTCTATAGCTTGTTTAAGTCATCAACAGTGGTTCTCAAAGAGTGAAACAGGGACCAGTAGTACCTAGTAGTATTCAGCTAAAGTCTGATAAAACTGGTTTAGAGCTGGTTCAGTCATGGTTAAATGGTTTAGACCTGGAACAGACCTATGTTTGTTGTGTTTTAGTCTTGATTTAGACTTGGTTAAGTCCTGGTTTAAACCTAACCTGAACACACTTTAGTCCTAGATTTAGACCACTGGCATATGGTTGTGATCAGGAGCCCCAATGCAGTCCTTGTTTTTGACCTGATTAAGTCCAGGTTTAGACCTATTTAAGTCTTGTACAAGTCCAGGTTTGGCCCTGGTTTAGTCCTGGTTTAGTCATGAACTCCTGGTGGGATCATCCATCTGCAACCCTGTTCAACTACATGACTGTCTGAGATTTAGGCCTTTGTTGGTCCTAGTTTATGCTCAGTTTAGTTCAATAAAGTCATACTTGAAAAGCCAAATATTTCCACTATATAACTTGATTTTTGAATTCTTACATCTAAAACATCTCCTTCGACCGAGTACTCAAACAGCAGCTTCTGTGCCTCCACGCTCCCTGATGAATAAATGTAAACTTTCAGGCCTTGAGACCGCCATCTTCTGATCGCTGGAATCACATCTTGGTAAACTCTGGATACAAAGAAACAAAAACAAAATTAAACAATACAATAATGTTACTAAACTGTGGTGCAGGAAGTACTAGTGATATTCAGGCTGTTTCAAGGTTCTTTGTAGTTTGAATTTGGTTTCATGTAGACCTGGTTTAGTTCTGGGTTGGTCCTGGTTTACTTCAGACCTGATTTAGTACCAGCATAAATCTTGTTCTAACCCTTGTACCCCACCTTGTTTAGACCTGGTTTAGTCCTGGGCTTCATTCGTGCATTGTTTTTCAATTTAGAGATGCATGACATGGGAAAAACATGCGATATCCGATAACTTGTTGAATATTGCAATATTGATATTATTGCGATATTTGATGCAAATTCTAGCCAAAGCCAAGTTAGGATTAATATAAAGATATCTATTGTAGACTTTGAACACATTTGATATTCCCAGCTCCAATGTAAAAATGCTTTCAAAAGTGTCAGAAGACCATGTATATTTAACGATATATTGCACATTATTGCAATACGGCAACTGCAACAGCTCATAATACTGATAATTTTGTGTCATGTTGTACAGTCCTATTTCAAATCAATAAATTGGTACTTTTTGGTATATTTTCTTAGGTGCCAGGAAAAGTTAGCTTAGATTATTGACAAGATAAAACTTACTGTCCCTTGATTCTCCCTGATGTGTACGCAGCCCTCCACATATGTCCTTGTAGCTGCTTGAGCGCGGTGGACTTCCTGTCTGCTGCCATCTGCCACAGTACATTATCCACCACTTCCCTAATGGCCTTCTCCTCGTCCGTGTGCACCGTCTGGTCTACAGTATGGACACGACAGGCCCGGTTCTGTCTCATGTCCTCCTCAATCTGAAAAGACAGATATTATTATGAATGGAGCCTGGATGGTGAGGGCTGCACTAGTAGGGATGTACCAATACTGTTGTAGCTGGTTGGGTGGATCTGTGAATGTATTACTGGAACCGATATTATTTTTATTTATAACTCTATTTATCATACAAAGTTGGCCCGCCAAGCCCATTGATTTGGCCTTCAAGGATGTCTCAGAAATTTCGGATATTAAGACCAATTATCAATTATATAAACTTACTTAATGTCCAGATTCCCCATTCAGTGCACTGAGTTGACCAATGCATAGATTCCTGAACTATATTGAATGATTAAGATTTGACTGCATTGGTAAAATGTGATGTCAGTTTTCATTATATTTAGGCAATAATCTTAGTCAACATGATTTTACTGACACAATTAACAGCTAAAAGCTAAAACGGTAACTTGGTAAATAGACACCAAATATTTTTTGCAATTGGGGCACTATTTTTTGTAAATTTGAAAACTAACTAATCTATTAATATAAAACCATGTGTACTGAAGGACTCTCTTCACCTGTTTCTTCAGGAGATGGACATCTTGTTTGCATTCATCTTCTTCCCAGTGAGCGGACAGGTGATCCTCTAGATGCTCCTTAATGTACGGAAAAAGTATATCCTTAAAATAAATAGATATTGAGTCATTATCAGATATGAAGCATGTGAAGCGATATGGAAAAAGGTCACTGTAAAAAACTATATGAATCTTGTGTGGATAACTTTACATTGGATTGCAGATAATTTAATCTAAAAACCACAAATTGAGGCTGTGTCCCATATTTTGACTAATGTCACCAACATTTTATTTATCTACATTCATTCTTCTTATACCACTTTTCCTGTTAGGGGTCAAGGGTATCTGGTACCTAATGTTCCTCTAACTATGGGCCTTAGGCGGGGCACACCCTGGACAATGGCCAGTTAGTCGCAGGGCTGACACTGAGACATACACAGACAGACAACCATCCACTCACTAGGGGAAATTTTAGTTGACAAATTCATCTATGTAATTAATATCAGATTTGAAATAGATCTAAGCTACTTTTAAGCTGCCTATTTACGTGGTCAATGACAATATGTCCTAATTAAACACTTATTGACCCACATTTAATCAATTATGATTTGTTGGCCCTAATAAGCTTAAAATCACTATCCCCATGATATGAACCAAGGAATTTATTCGTAAATATCAATAGGGCTTTCCTAAATCTTGCTGTCAGTAGCCGTTTTCAATCAAAACAATGCCATTATGCAACTAAAGTGAATAAAGATTGCATTGGTCGTATTTTTCCATTCAACGCCATTTAAATACACTTTAAATCATAAACGTACCTTTACAAAAGTAATAGGTGTCGTCGTTCCTTCGATATCCAGTAAAAGTGCACTAGTATTTACAGGTATTGAGACCGTAGCCATTTTTTCTTATTAGCTAGCTTGTTTATTAGCTTATGTACAAATATGACAAAAAACTAAGGCAGCGATGGTTAGTATCTTAGTGCTGATAAATACCACCAAGTAAATGTTACATGCAGGTAAAGCGCCCACCTAAAAAGCCTTAAACTAAACCTGCTAGCCCGGGTTCGCTTTGACAGCCGCACCAGAGTAGCTCACATGTGCAGTGTATCAGCGGGTGCAGTACCAGGTCCGGTCTGTTGGTGGCGCTGGAGAGTTTCTTATTCTTTGGTCTGTCAGCTGGTATCAGTGGTGCCATACTGCCACCCCTAGGTTATAGAGAGGTAAGTCAAGCTGTAATATCTTGCACTTTTAATACATTAAATAAACACATATATGCAAATTATTGAATGAAGTTTTAACACAAATAACTATGAATGAGAACTACTGTCCCAATAAAAATATATCCCAAAATGTTTGCCTCACTGCCACCTTCAGGTAAAACTCACACTCTCATTCATTTGGTGAAAAAATAAAATAAAAATCTGTCTGGAGGTGGGTAGAGAAGCCAAGTACTCAAGTTAGCGAGAGTACTTTTACCTCCAAGTAACAAGAGTAAAAAGTACTCCAAATAATTATTAACAAGAGTAAGTGTACAGGGTTTATGCATGTTCTTATTCTTATTTCATTGTAATCAACAACAGACTGAATGAATTGCCAAGTACATAAATGAAAACAATATACATAAAGTTAAAATATAATGGTTTATTAACAAATTAGGCACATTTTAGAGCATCTCATTTTTTATTACATAAACTGAATATTCATAGTTACTCAAAAATGTCATAAACAGTTACATAACCTAAACAGTTACATAACCTAACAACATTTTATACCTTTTTTTTGTTGAAATCATTGAAATATTTCAAATATTTCATAAAATTCCAAAGGGTGCAATATACTCCGATACACTAGAGGGCGACATACACCCTTGCACTAGCTTTTAATCCGGTAGAATAAAAACAGAAAACAGAGCGATAATTTAATAGATTTTATAATTACAATTTGACTTTCTTAGATTTGATTTGACGACTGATTAATTAAGATTAGACGGTAAAACATCGCTGAAATCTAAGATCTACAGATCAAGAAAGCTTTATTGCTCAAAAAGAAGACTAGCTTGATAGCATCATTCTGACGAAGCCTACATTTTTCAGTTGTCAGGCCCGTTTATTTAGCTAGTTTTGACTCGAAAAATGTCGGATGATTATGAATTTAGCGAGGACCAGAGCCTGATGCGGATGGAGGAGGATGGGGAAGCCAGTGATGACCCAATGACAGCGGGTAGTGAGGCCGGGGCAGAGGCCGAGGGATCCCGGATCGACGCCAGCAAAAACCAAGAGGATGAAGGGTGGGTCTGTCAATATTTATAACTAACTTTTTACTTACCACATTAGAATGTAAATGGCTTTTGAAGGATTACATTTGGATCCAATATCTAATCTGGACAAGTAATAGGTAATAAGACATGCATTTACTCAATTACATTTACTTGAGTATTTTTTAATAACATGTAACATAAGTTTTTACGGAAGAGCATTGTACTCACTAACATTTTATTTTTTATCTCGTAATTACGAGAAAAGATCTCGTAATTATGAGAAAAGATCTCGTAATTACGAGCAAAGATCTCGTAATTACGAGAA
>JAVQKG010397383.1:0-13532 GCA_036025885.1 Hypseleotris bucephala | reverse complement strand
AATAACAAAAAAGGCTTATAATTTAGACTCAAAGAACGAGGTAACAATTCACAGTACAAATGCTTCAAGTTTTATCTTTTAAGAACTTAAACCTGCAGTATTCCATTTTAATAAAAGTTTTCTGAAAAACAGTAAGAAAAAAAAGAAAAAAAAGCTTTTACAAATCTTCAGCTCAAGTCCCAAAACAATCCTCTCCCATAATATTGTAGAAAAAGCAGGCAGCGTTTCCCTTCTAGAAAGAGGCTAGAGAAGTGCGTTTGTTTCGTTCCCCTGTGCTAAAAGAAGTGGTAGTGGGGGACGGGGTAGGCAGGCACTTTCATGACAGGTAACAGAAGCATTCTCTTGGGCAAACCTAGAGGGAGACACGAGAAGAGCATGCTGCATGAGTGAGGGTCCAGGGCAAATAAACAAACGTCCTCCACAACACACTAACTATAGAGGTGGGTAGAATAGACATACAGTTACTTGAAAATGATGTTAAACGTACTTATCTAAATATTTACTCAGGTAAGAGTAAACAAGTAGCGAGTAAATAATGTCATTAATGTAAATAATGTAATTAGTAATTGTGTTGTGACCACACAGATATTTCTTTTTAAATATAGCAATTAAATTTCTGCATTTCCAAAACATAAATAATTATTTAATAAATTAGACTTACAACATTTTACTCAAGAGTATTGTTACTTTAAAATAATGTTACTCAAGTAAAAGTAAAGTATGGGGCATGAAAACTGTGAAGAACAATTTATTCAAAATGTAATTAAAAGTTACTGATTACTACCCACCTCTGACTATGTACATATGCTAACACCACAGACAGAGCTGCCACAGGGGCGGGAGGGCAGAGGAGGAAGGGGTGCAAGACTGTGAGAAGAACAGCGGCAAGGAAGTGTGAACAAGGTGGCAGCCATCACCAGCCCAATGCCCAAAAGAGATGCAATGAGGAAGATAAGCGCTTAGCTAACAAACAACTATAGGATATTGTATTAATTGGTAAGGGGTATACATCAATCAAATGAAAATACTGGCATTAGAAATAGTGTTTAAACTTTGGCAATCAGTTTTATACTAACATTCCCAGGTTTGTGCTAGTGGGGTCGATTTTAGCATTCAGCTCAAAGCCAAAACTATAATATTTAAACCGACTATAATAAAATGGGTTATGTGCAATATAAATGTTTATGGAAAGTACATATAAGTGGAGCTAAATAAATCAAGTCAAACTCTTGTAATATATCTTAGTTGTATTGTAAAACAAATGCTTCCTCAATACAGCCACATTTTCAAACGTTACCAGGACAAGACGAGATATTTGATTTAGGCTGACTGTGTTTTTACATTTTTAGTTTCACCAAAAATACTGGTTTAACCTTTCCACAAAAAGTATATGCAACCTCTCTCAAAAAACTTTTTTTTCAGACTGTGGTCATTGCTTACGGCTGAGTAACCCACTTGTTTTGTATTATTATAGAAAAATGACAGCTGCAGAACTGGAGGCCGGACTGAATAAAAGTCATAACAGCAAGGTCAGAGTTGCTGCATGGGAGAAACTTCTCTCTCCATAAATGTACTTTGGAGTTTCACTTTTAATATGTATTATTCCCCAAACTCTCAAAGTACTTTCTACCAACTTGTGGGGGCGTGTGGCGAACTGTACTGTCTCTAAAACAGAACAATTTTGACTGCGTGGACTTAATTTTTATTTGTACCTAGAAAAACAAAAGGACAATAATGCATTTTCTATGGAGAAGCATTAGCCACTAAATATCGTAAAGTACTAAGCTAGTTTTGGCTGACTGACAACATGGTTAGCCATTTTATAAAAGCTATATATATAAAAGCACAATATTGTCATGTCAGGCTCAAATGACTTCTTTCACTGGCTGCATAGTAACATGTATGCAGTTGGATGTGGTTGGAGGCCCCGGGATAGTAACAAAACACCCCAAAATGTAGCCACAAGCTCCCGGTCCAGAATAAACAGAAAAGTGTGCCTCATATGCACGCTGGGGTAGGTTGTCTCTGGGGGGTACTAAAAACTGCCCCTGAGCCTCAACGACTAGCTTCTACCCCAGCACATAAGAGCCATTCACTGTCTGCTCTATCAATGCTACACGTGTACACTGTCCACAAGGCTCTGTCTGTTGAGGTGGAGGTGGATATGACGAATGTATGGAGTTGACTTTGGATCAAGCTACATTTCGGCCTATAGTCTAATTCAGTGGTTACTGCTTCTAATATTCTGGTTTTGACCTGGGTTAGTCCTGGTATAGTAAAGCTGTAGTCCAAGGGTTTTCAAAAATAAGAAAAATTATATATATAAAAGCTTAAAATTGACAACCTGATCCTGTTCTATGCTGTAAAGTAGGTAGTCTGTAGCGGTCAAAGATGTATCCAACAAACTTTATACACAGTTTACATACTTTATAATATAGAGCAAGGTTTTTCTAGCATTTTTTTTTAAACCTTTATCTTTAAATCCTAAAACGACACCTGATTTAGACCTGCTGCAGTTTTGATCTGATTTATACCTGGTTCTTACTGAAATATTAAGCTATAGGATCTATCAGACAACATACAGGGACCCAGGGAGATACTTTTAGCTGCAGGAACATAACAGGAGCACTGCAAAGCTGCCATGCCGCTGTGTCTAACATAAAAGTCGGCGCGAGGAAGTGACAGTCGGCTAATCCCAGCAGAATGTTCAATACAAGCACCTTTTTCTAGTGTGCAGCTTTGTCTGTTTGCTATGAGAGAGCCAGGGATCTTAGAGCTACAGTACCTATGGCAAAGTTTGGAGATGGATATCAGAGGTGAAGACCAGACAAAGAGCTTTACTGGCAACAGCGGTCCGATCAAAAGAGATTAAGGACATTAAACAAAGTCAAGAGCAGACACTTAACAAAAGCACAGAAAGATTTATTTGCACAACAGTGGGCTGCCAAGTTCTAAACCCTGATTAGAAGAGAAGCACGATTGAATTGGTTATTTGAAAAGCAAGGCATAAGCTTTGGAGGAGGATAAGGAAGCAGGAGTGAATCGTGTGAACTGACAGAGAAGGATTAATATGTCTCTAAACATGGATTTGATCATGTTATTAGTCAGTTAGAAGTGTGAGAAACAGTTAGTTATGAATCAGTAGCACTCACCATAGGCAGGAGCAGCAGCTGCAGCAGGACTGTAGTATGGAGTTCCAAAACCTAGGATCAGAGAACTCAGGTCAGATGTACTCTACAAAGACTGGACACATGTTTATTATTATTCTTATACTATTTGCTTTAGAAATGTGCCTGCCACTGCATAACACTGTGAGCTACTGGACACCTATTACTGATATTTCCAGCTCAAATGAATCAAGACCACTGAATACAAAGAAACAAGAGCCGGAAGAAAGCAGAAATGGCACACACTATTAACAAATTGCCAATAGCGTACACAAGATATATTTCATTTTAATTAAAAGGATGAAAAATCAATAATGTCTAAAAGAGAGGGAGTATGCTGTGTACCTGGTGTGACATATCCAGGAGCTGCTGCACTCACAAAGGCTCCTCGAGCCAGAGCAGCTCGTCCTCGTCCTCTGGCCACCTGCGCCGCCACCGCTGAGGCCGCGGCCGCTGCTGCTAACACTCCTTTAGTCTGAACACACACACATACACTGTTATACAAACTAAAGAAAGGGTTTCTGATGATCTAATGTTGTTGATCCATGTTGCAGACAGGTAGTTCACAGGCTAATAGCAGAGTGGTGATCTGACGACAGGTATTGATCTGATAAGACACTTGTCGTACGACAGTGTCATTGATTACTGATGAGTTACAGGGAACAATGGGGGAAATAGTTCTCTAAACAAGTAAAGCTGATCAATAAGCTGAAGGCTGAAATTACTGGGGACTCTGGCTTTGAAAGAGAAAATCAAGACATTTCACATCACTCAGCATGTGAGGTCTTACCTGAGGCAAGATTTTCTTCTTCTTGTTTGCAGCTGCGTTGGGCCCAGAGAAGAGTTTTTCAAGAGCTGCTAGAGCGGCACTGGCCTTTGCTACCTTTTTATTGGGGCCAGCCCCACGGAACTTCTGTCCATCCACCTCCACCTGTGGTCAAGAATCAGAACTGTAAAAATCTCTGTCTTTTATTGTAATACTACCTTGTTGCCATCATATTGTATTGTAACTACTTTGGTTGAGATTTTAATAGTCTATAGTCTATTGTCTGTTGTTTTTCTTTTTGTGGCTTTGTACCAATATTGTTGTTTGAAGCCATTGTTTTTAGCAGTAAGTGAGGCGAAGAGTGTCTGAGCAGGACAGCTTGTTTAGTGAAGCCCTGCTGTCAGGCAGACCTGCTAATCAGTCAGCAGAGCGATGGAGCAGCCAGGCATGTCGGAAAACAACACACCCCACAGAGAGACGGAAACAGGGCCGGTCAACAATCAGCTGCTTCTCAAACATCCACCAGGCTATCTCCTATTCACTCAGCACACTGTCTCTTTATGCTCTAATCTTTTACATGTCACAGCTCTGACGGCTAAACCTGTGCTGAATATGTATTTGTATGGCTCTCACCTCCATCACAAAGCGTTTGTCATGGCTGCCTCCACTCTCAGAGATCAGCTCATATTTAAGACCTCGCCTCTTCTCGTTTAGCTCCATGACCGGATTCTTCCCACTCGCTGTCAGTATGGGACCCTGAGTTCGCACCTGAGACATGGCAAAAGTTGTCACATTCTCCACTCCATGTTTTTAGGACATAATAGTAAACAGTGGTTGTCTGGTACCTCCAGTGTATTTGAGTTGTCTGAGTGTGTGGGGTTATTGCTTGAATGCGTGGATGTCTCGCTCTTGCCCTCTCCGTCTGATTTCTCATCTGAACTCAATGGGTCCAGGTCACAGTCAAAGCCTGTGGGGTAGCCCATTGCTTGAAGAACCTGAAGAAAAACAAAACGTATCAAAAATAAGAGGCTAGCTAACTGATCTTATAATGACATAATTCCCCACATACTTTATATAATTAATAATAACAATGCATACCACTTTTCAAGATACTCAAAGACGCTTTACAATTGCAATATTCATTCACGACACAATCACACTGGTGTTGGTAAGATACTTGTCTAGCCACAGCTGCCTTGGGGCACACTGGCGTTGCTGCTGGTGTCAGACTGCAGCCAGTCACACAACTACATTCATTCATAGGCAATGTAGGTTAAGGGTCTTGCCAAGGGGCATAATGCCAATATATGCTTGGATGGGGATTTGAACCCACTACGCTCTGGTTGCAGTGCGAACTCTTACCCGCTGTGCCAATGCCGCCCCAAAAGAGCAAAATGGCCAAAGCACATTCCTAAATATAGTTCAAGTTTCTGACCTAATTATCAAATTTTATTACTGCAACTAAACTGATTCGGACTCAAGGATGTGAGAAAGACCACAACAAATGAAAAGAAATTGGTGGAAAATAGCATGATCAGAAGGTGTATGGTAGAAAGCCTTTTATGGGAAGAGAGCGGGTGCCGGATTATCCCAGCTCTGTGCTGTGGAGAGCCTCTTTGTTCACCATCACTTTGGGATTACATGGATTTGACCACCTCCAAACCTACACACACGCACACACAAACACACAACATGCAAACACAAACACACACGACACTCACACACAACATTCAAACACACATGACACTCACACACAAACACGCACGACACAAACACACAAACACTCACACACAAACACACAACATGCAAACACACATGATACTGAGATACAATGGGCACATAAAGCACATAATGGATTGTTGGCCAGTCTTCAGGAAGCCAAACAGATTCAGTTTATTTTACAGTTCTTGGTTACTTTTATCATTAATACTGAAATAAATACAGTTGGATAATAGTTTGCTTGTGTCTTTACATGACATTTACATAATACCCTTTGGCCACTATAGTTAGATAGATAGATGTTCTAGACCTTGAACAATGACCATTTTATTTTTCACATTAATTTTCCCGCATAATTAAATAAAACAGACTCTGTATGCAATTCCTAAACCAATCTTCTTATTTTGATGTACATTACATTATTTGTGGTAACAAATGGGTGAAAAATGTAAAAAGTTTCACTATACTCATATTTCTGCCCAATAATTGTTTGTTCATATGTTGTGATATGTTGTGTAATATTTTCTGCCAACACATTGCAAATGTTTTTCTACTTACTTTGACTGCGACATGGAGTTTGGCTGTCTTCTTGGATGACCCAGACGCCTCATAGATGGTTCCATCCAGGTCCACAGACATAGTGAAGACCGGAGCATGAACCGGGCCCGACTGGGACAGCAGGCGGTACTGCAGTCCCGGCCGGATCTGGTTCAAGCGCATCAGGGCGTTCATTGGCTGGTTAGAGTCTATGGCTTTACTGTCCAGGACTGATGGAGAGAAATGAGAGGTGGGTGGTTATGGCACAAAAGCAGATTACATTACAATAGAAGGGGCTTCTTGGAGGTTGTAGCAATTATTGTGCTGAAATGGGACAGATTGAACCAATTTAGAGATACTGCTGCTAATAAATCATATTTTCTCACCACTAAAGCACGTTGTTCCATGATAAATAAAGGTGCTATTTTTTGCTCCTCTCTCCATCACTTTGCTCTATTTTGCCAAAATCTAAAAATGCCTCTCTACCTCCATTAGCTGAGGCTCAACTTTGTCTGTTTGAAGAAAGAGCTGGCAAAGGTTGGGTGGCCTACTAAAACGTTTGCAATCCATACTATTGATCCTCCTCCAAAGGGATGGAGGGAAGGTAAAAAAGAAAGATGCAAACAAAAAGAAACTAATGGGGACAAGAGGAAAAGAAGTGGGGCTTGTTTGTGGATAGTAGAAACCCATCATGTAAACCTAAAAACACAAAGTCAAGTGTCTGCTGTCTCCTGGTTGTACCTTTCCGTAGATTTCTCTTCATTTTCTTGATGAGGTCTTTGTCATCAATCATCCCGTCCTCATACGGCCTCTTCAGCCCTAAGCCTTCAGAGAGAGCGTGACAGAGTGACAGAAAGTTTTTAATCAACGAAACCTCGACAAAGGCGCTTGTGCGTGACAGAAACACAGTGTAGTAGCAAACAAACAAGAGGCATAAAGATGGATATCATAAAGGGAAAGATAAACAGACAGACAGCACACATACAAGCCTAAATGATCCTTAAGCTGAATAGGATCTGGCAAATTTCCATATCAGTAACACAAGGCTATCTGGAGCAGTTTGATTTTCCTTGGAAATTGCTTTTGGAAAATGGCCAGTTGTATATTTACAAGAATTTGTGTGAGTAATCTATTAACAAAAACACAGAAAGGTAAATAAAAGGTTTTTACATTTCGTATGTGTCTTGTAACTTCAATAAAAATAATTATAAATGACAATAAACAACAGAGCATTAATACATTTGTTGTGTATCACGATTTGCTCGATCTTCAAAACCTCATATCACAATTCAATTTTTCTCTCCTTATCACCAACCATCCAACATTAAATTGATATTGATAGCCACTATCTGCCACTGTTGTTTTGTTGGAAAAAAAATACATGCAATAGACATGAAAGGTCATGTAATCGGGTGAAATGCTTCATATGAGCCTTGTACATACTGGCAGCTTTGACTTTTCTAAACTATGAACGTGCAACATATTAAGTAGACAGACAAGGAAGAGGAAATAGTGGAGGGAAGACAGGGGCGCTGTCAAAACAAGAGGGAGTTTGAGACAGGCATGTGGACAGCTGCTACACACACCTTCTTTATCAGACCAAGGGAATTTCTGTAAGGGCTTATTGTTCGGAAGAGGCTCCATTTCCAGCACTTTGTAGATTTGTCCGAATGCCATGAGCCTGAGAGAATGCTGCATATCACAAAGGAAAAAGAAATTAATGCTATGGACAAGAATTAAAACACCACCACTTTAAAAAATGGGACTGTTATTTTTAAAGGCCAAGTTGTTTAGTTATTAATGTGCAGATGAAAACTGGAACAAAAGGAAATGTGATGAAATTTGCAGATATATGGAACAATTGTGTTTGTTTATTATGGTTAATCCACACAAACAGAGTGAGATAAGCAGGGGGTACAGAGGCTCTCCTAATATAAATCCATTAAGAGCTGGAGTGTCTCAAATATTCATGAGGCACGCTGGGGCTCATTGACAGAACAGCTCCTCTCTCCTATCTGCTCTTGCATCTGCTCCAATACAATTATCCCCATTGACATTCCAGCCTCGTCCAGCCTGCCTTCAAAGGAAATGGACGGCAGGATCTACTAAGCCATGCGGCTCAGAGGCTGCCCTGCTAACTCGAGTGTGTGTGTGTGTGTGAAGAGGGTATGACGGCACGCACACACACACAAACACATATACATACACACAGTCCTCCGGGTGTCAGAAATGGATTTATGACTTGCATTGGCAATAGTTTCTCACACTAATCATTAAAATTCAGCGTGGCGCGGCAGTTAAGGCGCTCTGTCCGATGTATGAGTGCTCGGCGATAGGGGCTATCTGTCTGGTAATAGGTGTGTTGCTTGCTGATTCCTACACACTGACAGCTCAGGTAAATCCAGCTGATAACAGGGTGTTTGTAGTGATGTGTGTACCTGTGCACTGTAGGTAATGGCCTCTGCCTCCTGGTCGCTCATGTGGGCCAGTGTGTTGGTGGGTTCTTTCTCACACGGGTCATGTAAGCCTGGGCCACCTAGAGAAGAGCCAGAGGAACAGATCATCAGCTCCAGTTTACAGTTGCAGTCATTACAGTACTGTGCAAATGTTTTAGGCAGGTCTAAAGACAGGTAAATTAAATAATTTCTTTGTATCTTATCGAAACATATGAATTCTGGATCCAGGCAGTGATCCAGATCTACTTTATTTTTTTGCTTACTTTGCATTTTGTGATAAATAAAAAAGTAGGGATGCACTGATACCAATACTGGATCGAATATCAGTATAAGAGAAATTGCAGAAGGGTAATCAGTAAATAAATATATTTTATGCAAAAAAGGAAAAAGCCCAGGTAAACATTGGATCAGTGCATCTCTACAAAAAGTTCATCAATCTTTTCAAAATGACTACTGCTTTTGCCCAAGACTTAAGACTTAAAAGCATTTATAAATCACACATGGCATTTTCAGTTACACATTATGGCATGGTGTTCATGACGACACAACTTCAGAAGCACGCATAGCCCTTAACAAAGTATATCATCTAAAATAAGGTAAAACGTTGCAGCATCATTTTGTATTTTAATTACAATGACCTTCCTGACTTTGGTGTTCACAGTTCTTCTGCAGCTTTAATCTATGAAACCATTTGCACTTTATTTGGGAAAACAACAGCCATAATCAGGCTCCTCTTCTAATGATTGCAATAACCTGCCTTAGAAAGTTGTTGGCTTATTGCTAATATCTAATAAAAAAACATGGAAATATCCCGAGCACAGCCTCGATGAATCTGCTCCGTTGTCCAATTATCGCTTGTTTACACTCTCCCAAGTAAGTGCACATGGCAGGAATGCTAATGCAGCCACATATGCTTCTCTACTACTGTTTTTAAACCATCTCCAGCTGGACGTTTATGGATGCTTGCATAGATCATTGGCTCTAACCTGGCAGCAGAATGCCCGAGGCCAGACACTCCATGACTCTGCGCAGTGCTTCTCCGGCCCCCAGAGGCCTGTTACAGGTAGCTATAGCCTTCTCACAGATGAGCTCCAAGGGCTGTGGACACACAAACACACACACACAGATGAGAAAAACACAACTGCCAGCGCAAAGACAAAAAAAATGTTGTCAAATTGTCAAAATCTATTCCACTTAGTAGTACTTTTCAGGTTTAAGGACTCTATTATGACAAAATGTTTTCCAGTTTAAAAAAATGCAAAATGAACCACAAATATTCAACAATCTGGATCCATGATTTATTCATTGGGATCTAAGCCCATGGCCCTGGCTTCTGGTGAGTAACTATGTACACACGGTTTAGCCCCACAATCCAACTTAACTAAACTTTGGCTTTCAAGTGTGTGTGACTTCATTTCAATGTTTCTTCTTAATGCTTGATTTGCATTTTGTAAAATATGTTCTATCTGCCCTAAAACATTTGCATAAGACTGTATGAAAATTAAATTAAAGTTTATTGTCAAGGGTGTATACAAACTGTATCTGACACAACAGCTCGGGGAACTTAATAGCATAAAAAAATGTATATTAAAAATGAAAGCTGTCTCCATACACTCGTCTATAGGATTAAGACTCCCTTGCAGGTAATTACAGAGAAGGACTTACCCATCCCTTGAGAGGTTCCCAAGCGGGATGTCTATTGCACATGTCTCTAAGTATCCTGAGAACTATAACGCAGGACTTGAGTCCGTTCACTCGAGCCTGGGAGAGGAAAGAGAGTCCAGATTAAACTCAGTGTAAGACGACAAAAGGACACAAATTGAGCACAATGAAAAAACAACATTTGTGCAAACACATACAGGTAACAGCCTGCTTTACACCACAAAGCCACAGTCGTAATGAAGTGATTTTAGATGTCTACCACTTCCCTCACAAAATTGAATAAAGGTATTTTTCTCCTCTTTTTCTTCCCCTGACTATAAGAGGCTGCTTTCCTGAGCTTCGTCTGCATATGTTTTTGTAAGTAAGGTAAGTGCGTGGGGACAGATGGGAAAAGGGGATGGTCGGGGAATAAAGGGAAGCAATGACATACTGCACAGAGCAGGCAGGTTCACAAAATAGGCAAAAAGAAAAATGAATATCAACCATTGTTTTTGTAGCCTTACGATACTAAAGATTCATCTAAATTAACATAAACATCTGGGTTGGTGAAAGGAGCATCTATTTGTAATTCCTAGTGTATTTTTCATAATACTATGATGCCACATAAGTTGGCTGTAAACTGATTACTTGGTTCATAATCTACTAATCTGGCTAAGTTCGTCAGGCTACAAGAAGCGTCAGGCATTGAACAGGACAGGAAGTGAGTGGGTGCCGACCTGGAACCACTTGGCGTGTCGTAGCGCTGCCAGGGCCAGCAGACATCTGTGTCTATCCAGCACCTCCCCCTCCTCCTCCTCAGCCTCCACTGTGTGCGCAGCAGCACCAAACACTGCCACAAAACATAACAACCCAATATAGAGAAGGTGAAACGCACACGTCCGCTCAGACAGTGTGTGTTTGAGCTGTGTGTGTGTGGATGTAGGCACACACACACACATGAAGTGGGCGTGTGAATGCGCACATACACACACACATGCATGGATACTTGGTACATACAAGGTGCTTTTCATGCCATAAAGTTGTTCCCTCGCCTTGTAGAAAGTGCTTACTCTCTACAGTCCACAGATCTGTGATGAATGCTTAGAAAGGTTGCCTGGCTTTTTTTATGGAGTGCCATTTTCAACACTGTGATCAATCATAGGCTGGTTAAGTGTGTTGACATCCTCGGTACAAGGTAAAACAGGATGCACTGTGCATTGTGCGCATTGGTGTGTTGAAAATAACAGACATTACTCAGACAGGATTTCCTTAGTTCCCATCCATCCAGCCACTGACAAATCAGTGAACGGGAGTAACCTGAATCACAAGGTGAGAGACAACTTAGTGGGATGAGGAGCACCCCACAGACATACACAAAACAAATACTAAAAGAGTGCATGATTTACAGTGTGCGGGCGCTGCCGAGACACTCTGGTGAGTATGCCCAGCAAAGTAAATCAATCCCCCCTTTATGTATTTGAAGAGGATTCCAGTTATTTTGATCCAGTCTTCGCCAGGCAGGAGTCAAAATAGGGGTTTGCTGTTCTCAGGGATTACTTAAGGTGCACTTGATTTCACAGGCTTGGTGGAGAGAAATGGTGCAGAGAAAGCAATTCAAAACCCTGTCTGGGCAAACACCGAATCAAGCGCTCCTAAAGCAGAACTGAAAAGAAGAGGAGTCTACGAGAGTTTGGCCCGGTCGGAGACAAACACACAAGACAGGAGGGATCAAGGCAGGGTTTAGTCAGAGTGTCGTGTTTGGTAGAAAGAGCATTCGTTTATATGTAGTGTATTTGATTCATGCCCGCAGACACAGCAGACTGGATCCAATAACTATGACAGTGCTATGTACAGTGAGCTGAATCAAACACAGAATATGAATGACTTGAGTGTGGTTACATGGTGGTTTCCTTCATAACAACTGGAACATCCTAAATCTACCTATTTAAAATGAGAGCTTTATCAGAAATGGGCTCATACTAAATGACCTATTCACAAGATAAATGACAGCTACACATATAAGGCATGGCATATGATGAAATATAGAACTGATATTGGGAGATACTGAACACTATCATTAATACTAGACAAATTGTGTGCCTGACTTATGTGGAATATACAATTTAAAAAACTCAAAAACTTAGTTAATGTCTAAGTTGAGGGCTGAATTTGTAATAACCATCAATGACTGGCAATTATATAAGCTATAAATGTCACCTTTTAATAATAATAAAACTATCCTTCACAGCTTCTTGAATCCAAATGCATGCATCTTCCTTATCCATGCCAGGATCTCCTTGCATAAGGCAGTATGCAGTTAAATGTAACATGTATTGCATCCGCAGCATATCCTTGAAGCAAGAGAAGAACCTATATCTCACATTATCCCTGAACTCATGTGGCCATTACTGCAGTGCCTCTAATGCTGCTGTTTCTATGTCACAGTAAATCTCAAGGTCTCTGTAGGGTCCCAGATGAATATGGGACTACTATGCTTCATCATTACGGTTTTCCAGCAGTTGCTTCTCTCCCCGCCGTCAGCAAGCCTTTTATCATTATACTCTTTGTGTTGCTGATACCATCTTATCAGAAAAATCCTCGCCCACTTATGTAGAACTGTCTATCTCTATCAGTGACCACAGCTGTCGAAAGTCACAGATATATGTATTAAAAGCCAGGAATCACATTTAATAAAGTGCTTTGTCAAAGTAATGCAATATGTGTGTAGAAAAAAATTACAATGTTATATTACGGTATTGAAAAACTGACAGCAAATGTGAGTGCGTCATTGACCAATAAATAAGCAATTGCCCCACAGTATGTACACATGTAGAGTGCACTCGGACTATACCTCAATCAAGCTCTGACTGCAAATTTCTTTCTTTACTTTGTTTATATGCACAATAGAGAATCAAATTACTATATCCAGAGTGCACCGCTAAAGCTAAAGATGCACTTATGTGGTGAATATTGTTTCATTCATAAATATAAGCAACTCTTCAACAATGGACACACACAAAGTGCTAACTCTTTTCTCATTATTCCTTTACTACCATTTTACATAAATGAAAAATATTACAGTGAATAGGAAATCAAATTGAAGTCCTTTCTAAATTGATAACTTAAAGTATCTAACTGTTGGTGCTGCTGTAAATCAATAAGAAATATAGTTTTATCACAGCAGATGATTTCCAGTATGGTGATAGATCAGTATATTGATTTTCCAGGTTGTAAATCTGATGGTCT
>JAVQKG010397372.1:0-15729 GCA_036025885.1 Hypseleotris bucephala | reverse complement strand
ATTTGAATCAAACTTGAAACATCACATTAGCCAACGCCTCTGACCGCAACTGACCAATAAGATAGCAGTTACCTCAATAGCGCCACCTACGGACTGAATGAAAAATGTCATTTTAGAGAAATTTACAAAACTTGGCAAAAGCATTCCCCACAAACATCCAGAGAAATCACAAAATTCAAATGGACCCTTCCCATATTTGTCATGGTTTGGGGGCGGGGCCTCTTAATTGCTCATTAACAATATAAAAACCCTTAGACATCACAGATTAAAGTAGCAGTTAGTGCCAAAACATAGTATAGGGGAAATGAACTGTCCTGGCGTCGGTATACACTTTCTTGTTCACATGTGGAAAGGGCTGACAGTACCAACAGAGAACTATGAACACAAAAGGGATTCTTACATCTACTATTCCATTCACTGCTACTTACTTTTACTGCTGTGACTTAAATGTTACTGAGGTTGATAACCTATTCTAAAAAAGATTGCACTGTTACTAATAAGCAATTAGCCTATATGATTGATCTAAAAAAGTTATAAATAAAGCCAACACAGAAAGTGAGTACGTACTACATGTAATAGATGAGCGATAGTCTCCTAAAATAATCTGCAGACACATGAACAGTATTCATGCGTAATTAATGAAAAATTAAATGAAATGAAAAATGTACTTCTTTTCCTCTTTTTTTCTCCGAGGCGGTAGGTGGCAGTACCGCTCCCTCACACGCTGTCTAACCTGCTTTAGAAGAGAGGGCAGTTCAGTGCTCGGGTCAAAGGTAACGCGGAAAAACAGCTCTGTTAGCAATATTAGCATGCAGCTTGTTTGGCGCTAAGCTGCTTCTGGTTCTTCTTTACAAACATTAGAGTGTGCTGAATATAATTTCAGAAACATGGAGCCTAGATTTGCGAACGCAGTGGCGGCGCTCGTGGAGGCCGCCATCCAGGCCACCGTGCTCGCTTGTCAAGAAGCCTGGACCACAGAGGGCTCAAGCCCGGGACTGAACGAGGCCCGGTCCGAACAGCTCCGGACCATAGAGCACGGGCTGGTCCTGGATATCCATGCCGTGTTCACCGAGCTGTCCGCGGGGCTGGTTGAAGAGGTCGAGTCTCTGCGAGCTAAAGTGGAGCAGCTGGAGGACGTGCTGCAGCGGAAGGCTGGCCGACTGGAGCAAGACCTGGAAGCCAGAGTAGGTCGACTGGGGAAAGACATGGAGAAATTGGAAAGAGAACTCAAGAGCTTCAGTGACGGAGGCATCAAGACGGACCAGCCCATCCTGCTGCAGGATGGGTCACTGCTCGGTGAGGAGCTTTGTGCTCTTATTATATTTTGAGCCTAGAGGAGAATGGCAATAGATGTCGTGTTTACAAAGGACTGCCATGTTGATTGTGTAATAAACACTTAATATTTTGTGTGTTTTGAACCTCCAGAGGCGCCCGTGCTGTTGGTGTCCACTGATCCAGGAACGGCTCATCTCCCCTACAGTCCTTCAGAGGTTCCAGGCTCTCCCCCTCAGAGCCCTCAGCCCCATAGCCCTGACTCCAGTGTTGTGAGTGGGACAGAGCCAGTACAGGTCAGCACTTATTATCTTTTTGGTAGCAAAACAAAATCCTCTAGTCTTTAGCGTTTACACACAACTTTATTTACAACGTTGTTTGAGTCACTACAGCTGTTTTGAATATCACACTGCATTTGAAAAATACATATCAGATTGAGTGTTTTATATTATTTTTTTAATCACATTTAAATAATGTCCTCACTGGGTGATGCCCATGTATAATGTTGTTATGACTATTTTCAATAGAATCCTGTGGATGGTTCAGCAGCAGGCAGGCCAAGAAGAAAAAGAAGACCTACATACAAATGTATGTGCAGATGAAGCCTTACAGAATCCATATATTGTCCTCTTCATATCTTCTACATACAGTATAATAATGGTGATTGTTTTTTCAGGTATGGCTGATGATATGGATGAAGACATGAGATCTGAAGAAGTGGTGGAAAGTCGAGTGTCAGGGAGAACTCTGAAGCCTGTGAAGCGATACTTTTGTGACATTTGTAACATGGGGTTTCATTGGAAAGGAGATCTAAACAAACACATGAAGGTGCACAAAAAGCCTTACATCTGTGACAGGTGTGACCAAACTTTTCAGGACGAGGACTCACTGGAGCAACATCTCCAGAGTCACGGGCAGAGTAGAAGCCCGCTGCCCTTCCCCTGCCCTCACTGTAAGAGAGCATTCAGAAAGGAGCAGTCGCTGCAGAACCACATGTCACGACACCAGCCCAAACTTGAGCCCAAACCCTTCACATGTGAGCAGTGTGGGAAGACCTTCAGGCTTGAGCAGTCCCTGGACAACCACCGCACCCGCCATCAGAAGGAGTCTCTGATCCTCCAGTGTCCGCTTTGTGACAAGACCTGCAAGACTCCAGTGCAGCTGAGGTGCCACATGGTGGTGCACTCCGAGGAGAGGCCTTTCAGCTGCGCCACCTGTGGCAAAGAGTTCAAGAGTAAGGACACGCTGCGATTTCACCAGATGGTTCACACAAATGACAGAAAATACAAATGCCCAATATGTGAAGAGGCATTCAAATACGCCCATTCATTGACTGTACACAAGAGGAAGCACACAGGGGTCACTCCATTTATCTGTGTTGTGTGCAACCGCTCATACAGAACCGGCACTGCCCTGAAACGGCACAGTGTAGTTCACACTGGGGAGAAGCCCTTTACCTGCCACATCTGCGGAGCACGCTTCAGCCTCAACAACAACCTGAAGAGACACATCCGCATCCACACAGGTGAGAAGCCCTTCACCTGCCAGGACTGCGACAAGAGCTTCTCCGACAACAACAAACTCAAGGCCCATATGCTCATCCACGGCGCTCGCAAGCCTTTTATGTGCGATCTTTGCGGGAAGACCTTTCTGTTCAACTGCCGTCTACTGGTGCATCAGAAGTTTGTGCATGCTGAGAGGGGTGAGGAAACAGATGGTCTGGAAGGCTTCTCGCAGCCAAGGCGCAGAAACAGGTCTGTAGTCAAACAGTTCAGCTGCAAAATCTGTCTGCGTGGCTTCACCGCTGCCTGGTCGCTCAAACTGCATGAGAAGGGCCACAGCGAGCAGAAGGAGTTCAGCTGTGGCATTTGCGGCAAGTCTTTTCACAACAAGTACTCATTCAGTTACCACCAGCGAAGTCACACTGGAGAGAAGCCCTTTGTGTGTGACATGTGTGGGAAAAGATTTTTCCAAGCCAGCAGTCTAAAGCAGCACGAGCGCATCCACACTGGGGAGAAGCCATACAAGTGTGACCAGTGTGGCAAGGCCTTTCGCACTGACGGGAACTTCTACAGACACATGCGCATCCACACTGGAGAGAAGCCCTTTGAGTGTGTGTACTGCCAGAGGAAATTCCACCAGTCCAACCAGCTCAAGGCACACATGCAGGTACACACGGGCCAGAAGCTATACTCTTGTCAGAACTGCGGACGTGGCTTCTCCGACTCAAGACAACTCAAGAAACATAGTTGCGAAGCCTCGTGACAAAAATGGAACAGGTCTATTAAACAAATGTTTGTGTTCGGTTCAGTGCCTTTATATCTAAAATAAATTAGTTTAACACATTTAATAATAAAATTGTTACAAGGAAAATGTATTAGTGGTTGTCTCGTTATTAAGTCTTTAGTATAATACAATATATTTAAGAGATATCTAAGAGATATCATTTCCAGAGATAGTAACTGATACTTCTGCTTGAGAAATATTTTGATTTAACAGTAGGCCTACTATGAGTTACTAGGCTGACATTTTGAATCATTCTTCCACTCTTGTTCTGCTGCATTGTTCAGAAGCATGCCAAGTGAAATCTAGAGATATCTATCAAACTCGATGTGCTTCTATGTGTAAAAAAACATATGTGATTGTCCTTGTTTAACGCATAGACATAATAAAGATCTAAATACTTTATTTCTTTAATAATCTAGATACTTTATGTCTATGGTTTAACGCCTATGGGATTGCTTTTCGCGGTAGGTGAAATTTATTCTGAAAAGACCTAAGAGTGAAGTCAACTTCCTGTTCCGGTAGCAATACTCAACTTTATTCTCTTTTGGCAACAACCACAATATTTTTGTTAATTTGGCGTCTCTAATTAACGATGTACGAAAGCCGTATGGATGGAGTGGTTTGCGGTGCCACCAGGACCGTGATAGACACAGTCATTCACACCGCCGTAGAGCTGGCTTTTTCAGCGGAGTCTTTAGAAAACAAGCCTCGAGTGTTTGAGGTGAGGCCTGCTTAAGCTTTTAGTGTTTAAAAAATGCCGCTAAAACAAACAATATAACTCAAATATAATAAATAAACAATGTAACTTATTGGTTTTTAACAGCACATCAACGAATTTCTTCTGCTAAACAAAGACTATTTTCGGTGGAGACTACTCACAGCAGTCAACAAAGATGGCGGAATGGCTTCTGTATGCCACATTTCTAAAGCTATTTTGCAACTGAGCAAAAACGTTTAACACTTTTGCACTGACTAATTAAACAGGCCTCATGTATGAAGGGTAATGGTTACTCTCAATATATAGTTATAGTGATATTTAGATATTGCCTTGTTTAAGCGGAGATGCCTTTCTTCTCAAGTAGTATCTCTAAAATGCAGAGTTTTCTTCATTTGACATATAAGACAGAAACCATATCACACAAAAACTGAATTCAAATGCACACACATGAATACTAAATACAAATTACAATTTTTGTACAGTTTTTAAAGTATACTATTAATTCTATTTTAGGTCACCTCTTTAATCTGTCTGAATCTTTACAGCCAGGTTCTGAAAGTACCATGGCAGCAATGGCTCAAGAAGCAACAAGAAAGATTAGCTCCATCTTCTCCCTTCTGCTGAGGCGCGAGACTGAATCGCTGCAGTCTAGACTAGAGCTGATGGAGAGCCAGCTGAAGAGGGCCACTGAGAACTATGAGAGCGCTAAACAATGGAGAGAGAAGGTCCTGAGCGGCTCCCCGGTTCTATTTCAGCACACTGGGCTGGTCTATACTCTGAAACCACTGGGAAAGTTAGTTACTCCCTCAGAGAATTCACCAGGAGAGACTGCATCTGAGTCACAGAGTGTGCAAATTACAGGTAAGTAATATTAAAGATGTTCAATTAGTGCTTCAGATGTGCAGAAAATACTCAAAAGTAGCACACTAGTAGAACTAATCATAGAACTTCAAATAAAGCCGTAAAATATATTGAATGTGATTCCATTTGTAGAAAAATGTCTAAGAAATTACTCACTACCAATAATTGACAGGTTACATTCTTACTTACTTTTTCTAACACTACTACAAATCTTCTCCAAAACTGTTCATTGTTGTAGATGGATGTATTACATTCACATTTTCTCTCTACAGATGTTATTGCTGAAAAACCTGACAAAGCTCTGATCAAGGAGCCTGCTGCCACACCAGGGAGGAGCTTAAAATGTGATGTGTGTGACAAGCCCTTCAGCCGCCCGCTCCACCTGCAGAAGCACATGAAAACTCATGAGGAACAGACTGCACTGACCGGTGACCAGTGCCCCCAGACATTCACAGACCCAGAGAGTTTAGAGCGCCACCTGCTGCACCACCAGGGCAAAAAGCCCGCTACATTCAAATGCCAAGTTTGTGACAAAACATTCAAAAACAAGCTGTATTTAAAAACCCACGAGAAGCTGCATACAGACACGCGGCCGTTCACCTGCTCCACCTGTGGAAAATCCTTCAAGACCAAGCAGTACCTGAATGCCCACCAGGCCGTGCACAGTGAAGAGAAGCCACACAAGTGCACAGAGTGTGAACAGAGCTTTCGAAATGCCTTCGCCCTCAAGTGTCATGAGCGCATTCACACTGGAGAGCATCCCTACAAGTGTTTAGAGTGTGATAAAGCCTTTAAACTGAAGAGGTCTCTGCAGTTACACCAGTCTGTCCACAAAGGCACAATCTTCACCTGTGAGGTCTGTGGAACCACCTTCACCTTTCAGCAAAATCTGAAGAGGCACATGCGCATCCACACAGGTGAAAGGCCTTTCAGATGTAAGATCTGTGGAAAGAGCTTTGTTCAGAACAAGCTCAAGGCTCACATGCTCATTCATGGAGCCACAAAGACCTTCATGTGTGACCTGTGTGGGAGGACCTTCCTGTACAACTTCCAGCTCAAGAGACATCTTAAACAGGTTCATGAGAAGGATATGCAGGGGGCCGCCAGAGGTCAGGGCAGAGGCCGAGCTGGAGAAAACCGCAGAGTGATCTACCGTCGGGACAGGACCACAGTGGATGTTACACCGTTCAGCTGCAAGACATGCCACTGGAGCTTTGAGGACGCTGGATCACTACACAAGCATGAGCTGGTACATTCAGAAATGAAAATGTATAACTGCCACTTATGTGAAAAGAGTTTTTTCTACAAAGCCACGTATGACTACCACCTGCGGGTGCACTCGGGAGAACGACCATATGAGTGTGACCTATGCGGGAAGTCCTTTATCATCCAGCAGGCTCTCAAAGCTCACAAACTACAGCACACCGGAGAGAAGCCACACCAGTGCCAACAGTGCGGGAAGGCTTTCAGAGTCCGTGCCAACTACCGCAAACACCTGCTCATCCACTCCGGACTCAAGCCCTATGAGTGTGAGGTGTGCCACGCCCGCTTCCGACAGCTCACACATGTCAAGTTCCACATGCAAGTGCACACAGGCGAGAGGCCGTACTCCTGCAGCAGCTGTGGACTAGGATTCTCTGATTCCAGGCTGCTCAAGAAACACAGCTGTGTGCTCAGACAGGGGCTGTGGACAGACCTGTCTCAGTAACCCTGCTTCGGACAGAACATAACTCTTATTAATGTTTAGTGTTTGTTATAACAATCTTCCATTATTATTTAATTTTTATTTAAAATAATATATTAAAATTAAAACTAAGTAGCAAGAGAAACAGATATATTTTTTTCATTTCCTGTGTCCCAGAGAACTTGTGTGTGCTTGACACTTAAGAATAATTTAAAATAAAAGTGGGCAGTTTTTATTAGTTATTTGTCACTCCTAAAATGAAAACCAACATAAAAAGTTGTAAGCTGTAAAATGTATTGAATGTGATTCCATTTGTAGAAAAACATGTTGTAAATTTCTAACAAATTACTCACTACCAATAATTGACAGGTTACATTCTTACTTTCAATGTTTTTCTACTACATATCTACTAAAACTGTTCATTGTTGTAGGTGGATGTATTACATTCACATTTTGTCCTCTATCTTTAGATATAGATGTTCTGTGGTCTTTGCCCAATGAACTTATTGAAACAAGAAAATAATCACATCAGTGCACACACAAAAAAATATTTGTCAAGGGCTCGCACCATTCGCTTATTAGTAAAGTCCAGGCTTTTATTTTGAAGGGTCATTTTGTGAACAGGAAGAAGATGGATTGGCAGTTACAGCTCCCGGTTGCTCTGTTTATCTTGCAAGAAGAACGAAGAAATAAAGACCCAAAAGCTTCATGTTAAGACTCCGAGTAGATTACAAACAAACAAAACAAACCATTTTTGATCGGAGACGTGGTGGGGGTTCATAATGGCGGATGTGGAATCGCAGATCGTCTCCATTGTGGAGCTAATGGTCAATGCCACTCTTTCAGAAGTCACTAAAGTTGTTGGTGGCACCTCGTCTTCTTTTTCAGAGGATCCAGAGAGCACACCGGAGACCGTGGATCAGAAGGTGAGTGTACCCGGGTCTGCTGTTTGTCGGGTCTCAGATTCTCATGTTGAAGTTGCAGGTTGTACGCTTGCCCTCACAGGTGTCGAGCAAAGAAACAAATCTGCTAGCTTGTTCGAACTGCTAGGGTTAGTCCCGCAACCATTTCTGGACCGTTTTTAGTTTAAGCTTTAAAAGCACACAGACTGTAATAGGTGGAGTAAATAATATAGTCAGTCAGTTATTTTTAAGCCCACCTTTTATCTTTAGATGACATTTTGAGCAGGCCATACGTAATAATAGCGCAGCGTGCAAAATTTTAGTTGTCTCCAAAACATTACAGTCTCAATTAATATTCTCTTTGGTACATTTCCCACACCAGAATTGGAACGGTCTAAACAAAATTCAGCCACCATATTGTGTCCCAATATAAGATATTCAAATTGACTATCTGACCCTGTTCTATGATGTAAAGAAGATACTCTGTATTAACCTCTAACTGTAGTTAACAGCAGTGGAGTGGTATGAGTTCCCACAAACCCTGACTTGATGTTGTTCTAGGGGCCAGGGCCTCAGTTACCTATACTTCAAAACTATTTCTTATTGTTGGAAATGTGCTTTATGGATAATTCAAGAAATGTTCCACAGTAATTGCCCAGACCTATCTCTCCCAATAGGTGTTCAACTTGAGCCTGTTCTTGGCATCTCTGGCTCAGGAGGCTGTGGAGAAGATCTGCCAACTCTTCGAGGAGGCTTCTTCCATGCTGCAGTTAAAGGTATGTTCGGTGGACTAGGCGCTGTATCTGACACACACACACACATACATACATACATACACACATACCTCACAGTGGTTCTAACTGTGAGTGTGTGTATGATGCAGCTGACCCAAGGTGAGGCTGAAGTGGAGGAGTTGCGCAGGAGGCTGGAGCTGGCAGAGGCTGAGCTCAAGCTGGGGTCCCAGAACGAGCCTTTTTCCGGAAATCAAGAGACAGAACAGAGCAGTCAGTCTCTCAGCCAGAATCATCGTAGAGGTCAGATTTCAGACAATAATTTGCATTTTTGCCTGTTTTTGTAACACTTCATACACCTTCTGGACAGGCACTTTGTCCTGATTGGGTATTTCTATAGATGTAGTGAAAGAAGATATAATATTAGTTGGGGTGAAGATAAGGATGCAGAGAAAGGGGTTCGATCAAGATCAAGATGATGGTGCTGCTGTGCTCCTGAAATTAAACTGTTTAAACAAAATAATAAAATAAATAATCAGATAGTGAACACAAAATGTTAATAATCCTACAGTCTATCAGGGCATACATTCTGTTTTGGGCTTACATTTACAAAAGAATGTCTTTTTGTCATTCCCAGTGGTGGTGATCAGTGATACTCTCCTGAATCGTATGCCTCTGTTTCAGCAGCTGAAGCGTCTGAACAGTAAGGTACTACCCTGCCTCTCACATCACTGCTATTAGGACCACCTTCTCTAATACGTGCATGGATGACTTCGTTTTATGGTTTCATTATTATTTATTGTTGTTATGAAGATTAAGTTACAAAGTTTCACCCTATAAACACTCACTGGTCACTCTAATTTAGCTACCATTCAATGCAAATGGACATGGCAGCAAATCAGTGCATTTGTCATTTAGTCATGCAGACAACGAAACCTGCTGAAATGTATTGTGAATTGTTGAAGCCGATGGGCTATAGCAACCACAGATTTTATTCTGTACTGTGTCTACCTAATTGGACAGTGAGTGTTACTATAATTTTCAACACTATGCAAACATTTACAAATCTGAGATGGGATTGTGCAGAAAGAGTAGTAATCTGCAATAAAAGACTAATTCGTTGCTCGTATGTTATAGGGTAGTGTCAGAGTTGTTCCCCTGAAGAAGGAGCAATTTGAGGGTCACTGCTCAGATGGGGTTCCAGAGAGTGAAGATGGGCCAGAGTGTGAAGAGGACCCCGACTACAGGGTTTGCATAAACTGATTCATTAAACACATTAAAATTATTCTTGTTTAACTGATTTACTATTCGCTCACTATTTTAGGCAAATAATTTGGAAAATATCTTAATAAAATGTCTCTAAAAATGTTTTTGCCTGTTTTAGGTGGATAATGTGGAGCCAGATAATAACGATGACTCTGTCTACAGCAAGCCAACAGCCAAACGTGCACCAAAGGCTGGCGTGAGTAAAGCCAAGAGGCGTAGGAAGGGCTCTGTTCGCCTCAGCTGTCCTGTGTGTGGAAAAGACCTCTTTACAGAGAAGAGTCTGAAGAACCACATGCTGCTTCACACTGGTCAGTCAGCAACTCTCAACCTGCTTTATAAAGTAGTGCAATAACTGTCATTTTAAATATAAAGTAGTGCAATAACTGTCATTTTATATGCACATAATGTATGAATAATGTCTGTCTGTCCATTCCCAGGTGAGAGGCCCTACACATGTGATGTTTGTGGGAAAGGTTTTACTTTGAAGTCATTATTAAATAGTCACCAGCGTCTCCATGGTGATGTGCGTCCATACGCGTGTGACCAGTGTGGAAAGAGTTTCTTCCACAGCTATGCCCTGAGAAGACATAAGACAGTCCACAATGGGGAACGCTCCTACAACTGTCAGTACTGTGACAAGAGATTCACCTTGCCCGGAAACCTGCGTCGACACGAGCGCATCCACACTGGACAGAAGCCCTATAAATGTGAGACGTGCAACAAGAGCTTCAATCAGGCTGACACTCTCAGGGCCCACCAGCGCATTCACACTGGGGAAAAACCTTTCAGCTGTCACTGTGGTAAGAGTTTTTGCCAAAAGACTACACTCAAAATGCACCAAAAGAGTTCAAACTGTGGGAAGAACACCCTGTGCTGTGTGGCCTGTGGGACAGTGTCGGCATGTGTGGACACACTGCGCGACCACATTCAGACACACTCCACTGTTGTGCACTGCTCCTGTGTGCTCTGTGGTCAGAAGCTCAGCTCCTTTACTGAACTGCGCTCTCACCAGCTGGAGCATACTGTGGAGCGGCCTTACACCTGCAGGATCTGCTCCAAGAGCTTCAAGACCACCACTTATCTGAAGATCCACACAAGAACCCACAGTGGAGTGAGACCGTTCTCCTGTGAGATCTGTGGACGCTCATTCACCCAGCCAGGCAGCCTCAAAACACATCAGGTACACTCAACAGTCAGTGGGTTCTGTATGATAGGGGGGTCTGTTGTAGCAGTAGCACAGATAAAGATAGCTTTTAAAAGAAGAGGGATATAAGATCTTGTGCATGTGTACTACTCCCTTACTATAATCTCTATCAAATAGACACCTAGTTGTAATGGTGTGAAGAGGCTGTTAGAGATAAAGCCTGTGTTGCAGCAGTTACTTGGCTTCTATTTAAATTTGTAGTGGCATTCTTTTGAGTTAGAGAACATGCATTAAAGTAGAGTACTTAATAAAATTTGTTCAACTAATTGTCAGAGTACAGACTGTACTAGATGTTGTTTGAGTTTCTGACTATGTGAATGTCTTGTGTGTAAAGTTTGTCCACACCGGAGAAAGGCCCTTCCCCTGCAACTCATGTGGAAAGTGTTTCAATAACCTGGGAAACCTGCAGCGGCACCAGCGCATCCACACAGGAGAGAAGCCCTACCGCTGCAAGATCTGCGGCCGCTGCTTTAATCAAGGCAACAGCCTGAAGGCCCACCTCAACATCCACTCAGGCCATAAGCCCTTCATCTGCGACAAGTGCGGCAAGAGCTATTCTTACGTGCGCAACCTCAAGAACCACAAGTGCTTCTACGGCTGACACCAGAGCACGCCTATAGATTAGTCTGTGGATTTAAGAACATTTTGAGATCTATGTTTTGGTGCCTCATATTCTGTTTTATCTTTGTCTGAAATGTGTATAAAATTATTCTGTTGTTCATTTTTGAATAAGTCATCATCTTGATCATGAGTTAACAGGGAGGGTTACAAAAGTGATCTCCAAATAGTTTTAACAGAAATAGGCACAATTATTATGCTTTCAAAGATTTGTATATATTGTACAATTTAGGTACATCGGTTTAGAGCTGCAAATAACTTTTTTTTTTTTTTTACAAATTTGAACTAGGTGAGGCTAAACCTATGCCACCGGAGAAAGTCTTGATAGAGTATATTTACAAAAAAGATTTTTTACCATTTTCTCCTCTAATTGAGGAATCACAATTAATCCAATTTAAAGAGGAGCTAAAAGAAAAGTCAACTATGATTGGTCAAACCAACTGTAAATTGATTATGTTGTAGAGGCCAGGGGACTAAAGTAAAATAATAAATTTGATAGATTACCTACTTTACATCATAGAACAGACTCTGATAAAGCATTTCTTACATTTCTAAACTTTTATTTTATTTTAGGAAAGTTACAGACTGCACCTTTAATTGTTTCAGCCAAATGCCCACAGCCCTTAAGTTGCACTGGGCCAGCCACTTTATACATGTGATCTGCCTACATACTTTATCACAACTTTCATGGAAAACTGCTGGAGACATTCGCAATTTTCTAGAAGCAACATATTCGTACGTTAGGGCAACTGACTAACTTTAACGCCTATTTCTACAGAATTTCTTGAGTAGATGAGACTTTCTTAAAAAAAGTTCACTTTGCTCAATTGTGCATAATGGTGTTCAGATCAGAGAATATGGCCAGTCAGTCAGGTTCTATCCCACCTAAATCATCAAACCATGTAGTCCTTGCTTTGTGGGGCACGTTATGTTGGAATAGAAAACTATTCTTTTCCCACAAAGTTAGAAGTATAGCATTGGCCAAAATGGTATTGTGAAACTATTTTTCCCATGTGGCGTAATAATTTTGTCTATATAGTGTATATTTATCTGTGTGTTGTCATTCAAAGGGTCAGCTAGAGCCACGGGCTGCATCAATGTCTGCTGACGCGCTTAGACAGAGCAGCACAAATCATTATGTGTCTGTCACATACACACAGGCCCCAAACCCATCCTGCCCGCTCTATAGTCCATTAGATGTATTGACGGTTCCACTGCACTGTTTTTCTCTTTCTTTTAATTGGGTTATTCACAGGCGAGCGGACACTGGAGATAATGACTGTGTTCTCTATGTGTCAGTGTGCTCAATGCTCGGGCTGGTCCATTGATTGTGCCACACTGGACTCTGCTGCTGCTGCTTCACTGTTGGCGGATGGCACCAGGCTCAGGCTAAACTCACTGAAACTCTGAAATACCAAGAACAATGAGGCCCTGGGTTCGATCCAACAGGTCCAGATCAGTCCAGGTAAGACACATAATATCATAGATGATAGTGTATTGCTATGGTATGGTTTGACAAAAGTGACAATAGCCTAATCTATCTAAATATACAATAAAATAATAACTAATTTGTGATTTCTATGATTGCACGGATGAGAGAGAACATCCAAAATATGCTATTTTCTAAGACTGCTTTTCAGTTTAGAGAAGAGGAGTCAAATTTAAAAGGAAATGTAAGACATTTATTGATATTACAGACAATAATTGGAATGTATACAGAAATGATTCCACATGCTTACACATTGGATGCTATTTACAGAACCTATGCTTTTTTATTATTATTTTTATCACCACCTTTATGTATTTTAAGATATTTTAGCAATTAAAATAATATATGCTTTTGTGCAGTGCAGCTTGGGTCTGGACCATTTAAGAATCACTGCAGTAGGCTAAAAATAATGAATAATTTTTGTAATCCTATATTATATATTATATTTTAAAGTCATCATGATAGAGAGCATTGCCAAATCTGGACATTTCATTCGTGTATGGAATTAGACTCTAGAGGGCGCCACTACGTCTTTCAAAAAGTGAAAAGATGGCTGTTTCCCCTGGAACGTAACACATTTCAGAGCATTTAAACAGAACTTGCGTGAGGTGAGGGACAGTGAGACCCATTTCGGGACAGTGCGGGCCGGTGCGATTCGGGTGGGACTGGGACATCACTGTGGAACAGTATCAAAATGGAATGGACAACAACGTGTGCGCATGCGCTGTAGCCGTGTCTGTCCTCACTCCAGTCCGCTGTCTGCCTTCCCCTTTCTCTGTCACCGCAAAGAGGCCGCTGCGCTTTTCTTCATCTCCATCAGAAAAACAAGTAGACGTCGGAGACCTTATACGGCTCCTGGTCCTACTGAATGCGGCTCCTCTCCACAATCACACCGACGGAGAGGCACTGAGGGCGGACAGGCTTCAGGTCAGCCCCCGGACCCCGCTGCTGCTGGGGGGATGCACGTCCGCCGCTTTGTTGAGTCACCGCTGTGCCAAGGCCCTGTCATCTTTGGGAGTGCCTAAATGCCGTTTCGGACATTTGGTAGTGTTTTCACGGTGTTCACATTTTTAAAGGGAGCCTCCGCGCCCCTGTTTGTAACAACAATGGTATTAGCTAGCTAACCGGAAAAGCAGATCTCCGTGTGTTGTGGGCTTGTTGACCGTGTTCCCCGGGCTAATGCCCCAGTGTGCGCCGCCTCTGTGCGCTCTGAAGACGATGCTGAAGGTGTGTTGCTGTATTCCAGGACAGACTGCGGTTCGGTAGCGGGGCTCTCCCATGCTCGTTTGTGCTGGACCACCGACTGTGCTCCGTGCTGCCTTTACGGACTGTTACAATGAAGAGTGTGTGAGAACAAGTGCGCGTTTTCACCGGAGAGTACGCGGAGCCAGCAGTGACATACCCAGGCTCAGGGCACTATCACACCCCACTCACAGGATCTTCTACCCCGGCCAAGGATGTCTTTACGAACCGCATTGCCTGGGAACGAACGGAAGCCGGACCATGTAAGTCAGGGGTGGGAAACAGGCGATTGAGACAGTTAGTTACCACCATTACAATATTTATATGAGCTGAAATTATCTATAAAAAATGCATATCTACTCTACTAATGTTTTCCCCTTTTAAAATTACCGTCAGATTGGTACAAAACCAGGTGTACATTAGATATAAACCAGGAACAAGCCAGGTATGAATTAGTTTCATTCTTTTTAATAGAAAACAATGCCAAACTATGTCCTGATTTATGGGAATTGTTTTGAGGTGTTTTGATGGTATACATAGCCTATACATAATGCTTATCAATATTCTATTCTATTACCTGTTGTCACAGTGCATCAGACTGACATTAGCTGTGGTGGGGCAGGGCTGACAGGAGCCTGCTTTCTGGGGGGAGCACTGTCATAGAATCAATATCTCTCAGACATCCATTGGCTCCTTTACTGAGCGTGACATGTCCACCAGCTGCACAAAACTATTTAAATTTATTGTTATTGTATCACAGGAAACATAATAAATCACACCAGTGTTCATCCACCATGCCCATCAAGTAAATAGTATGTGCTACTGTACACCCACCCCCACAGTATAGACCAGTCAGTGCTCTCTGGCCTATGTGGGACCACTGATCAGCCTGTAATGAGACTGACAGTGCCCACCAAGCAGTCATTGTAATAATAGATCACTGAATTTAAAAAGACATGAATGATGCTTGGTGTTTATTGACAAAAAAAAATAATTTGGTGTGTCTTTTAGCATGACAACTCAAAAAAGTAATATTGTCACATTTGTTTCAGGAATATTCAATAACGAAAAGAATGACATAAAGGAAATTATTTTTGTGAATGCAGGTCACAGTCGGGCTGGAGTTTTATAAACAAATCTGTGCTATTGCATATTTGGTCAATAAGTAACAAAGCATTTGTTTAGTGACTTCTTGAATGTTGTCTGTATAATCAGCAGCTGACAGGCAGCCAGTAGCTGTTTGGGGTGGGGCTGTTACATCATTGTTTTCAATAATGATATAAAACCACCTTTTAAGAGTGAAGCTGGTGTCGTTCCTGAGGTGAGGACACTGGTCTTCTGTAAACTAAAGGTGATTCTGAAACAGAATAACTGTTTTAGCTTAAGGGGTTTAAACTAATATCTAAAATATCTACTATAACATTCAAATTATAACATTGCTTTTACATAAAAATAT
>JAVQKG010397288.1:0-10375 GCA_036025885.1 Hypseleotris bucephala | reverse complement strand
AAGTGATCATGGCATCAACAAACATCTAAAGGCTTTACAGAAAATGGAGCTGTTCTGTAGTTAAATACTTTGGTAGATGTCGGTAGAAAATATCGAGACTGGTAGAAGGTGAGGTATTTAAATCATTATTATGGACTATTGCTGGCCACACTTTTTATGAACTGTCTTTCTAATATTGTTGTTAATTTAATAATAATAATAATAATACATAAAACTTATATAGCGCTTTTCAAGACCCTTTACAATACATTGAGAACAAATCAACAAAAAAAAAACAAAAAAACTACTACTTAAAAATATACAATGCCTTTAAAGGTCGCAACATTTTAAAATATAAAGATTTATTAATTAAAACAGAAAATCTAAAATTACTACTTTTTATTTTTTTTTACCAAGATCTGCAGATTACCACCTCTTAACCTTAAAGCATAGGGGAAACCAAAAGCCAGTTCATTAGATACAATGTGTTATTAACGGCTAGTTCTAGTTGCCTACACAGATTAGTAATTTGTCTTTTTGGATCGTCATTATGCAAAAAATAATTGTTCAAAAATCAACATCTGGCTCATTAAAGCAGTAACAATCAAAAAACAAATGTAATATCTGATTTTTTGTCAGTGTTTAGTAGAATTCACAATATTGCAGACTTGCTTTACAATTTTACACCTTTTTAGAACATCACAAATTATTATTATTATTTTCTTCAGCTAAATAAATTATGTGCTGTCAGCCTTGAATGTGTAAATCAACTGAGAGAGAGCCCACCAGTGTCCTTGGTTTAGTTTCTGTCAATCCAGCTGATAGAGTGAAATGGGGAGGCTGGGCTCTTGCTTATCGCCTTTGTCATGCCCATAACACACAGACGCACACAAACACGCACACAGACGCACACACACAGAGACGCACACATAAATGCACACAAACGCACATAAACGCAGACAGATGCACACATACATACACAAACACACACACAGACTACCACAAACACACACATACATACACAAACACAGACTGATGCACAAACACACACACATAAACGCACACAAACGCACACAAACACAGACTGATGCACAAACACACACACACAAACGCACACAAACGCACACATACATACACAAACTCACACACACAAAAACACACAGACCACACAAACACTCTGACACAAACATACACAAACACACACAAACACACACATACACATACATACACAAAGTCCCCAGTGTCTCAGCCTGGGTCCCCTGTCTGTCTGCTACATCAGATACCACTGACATTGTTGTTTCCTTTACTACGCAGACTAAATTCTGCACTCCACTTTTCCACCACTAAGCAATATAAGAAGACTCACTCATCCGTAGCATATTCACTCTGCCATAGTTAATCTAAACATATCTCTATTTAAATCCCCCTGTCATTTTGCTTCTTAACTTATTCTTGAAAATCCTGTCTCTTCTTCTTCTCCTCCTTTTTGATTTGCATTCTTTCTTTTTTGCACGTCTAAAATATTTTTAATTTCCCTCCTTTTCAATCACCCTTCTGTCTTGTCCCATATACCCACCTGGCACGTCAATGTTTGCTCTGTCTTACTCTGTACAAACCCCATTCCCTATTTTTCTTCCTCAGCATGGACGTTCAGAATTTTCATGGGAAGGAATCAATGTAAGTGTTGTGACATCGTTCCTTCATCTATAGCTTTTGTTTTATTTTTTTATTTGAGTCGTCACCCTTAGCGTTTGGCCCATTGTTTGGCCTCTCTCCCCCATCTCCCCTCGCCACCACCTCTGCTTTACAATTCTTCTCTTTCAGTTTGCCATAGTGGTAGTAGCGAGCACACTTTTGAAGTATTTCTGCCAGAAGTAGTATTGGGGTCTTTTAATGTGAGCTGATATGTTTTTTCTGATTTCTGTACTCTTTGTAATAACCCTTGCATCCACATCACTTCTCCTCTTCACTGGCCTCTCTCTGTTACATGCCTCAATGTCTTCATATGCACCTCCTCTCCCCCACACTCCATCCCTGTTTTTTTGTTTTTCTTTTTTTATCTAGCTATCTATGGAAGACACCACATCGATCCTGCCTCGACTGAAAAGGAACTCAAATGCCTATGGGATTGGGGCATTGGCTAAGTCATCTCTGTCAGGTGTGTCAGGTGTGTGTCTGTGATGTAACTGGTAAAAAAAATGCCCCCATGTTGGCTCGGTGCTCGATGCTGGCACCCGAATCAGCATGGTACCCGTAATGGGTTCCCCTCTCCCCCCAAAATCACTTCCTCTTCACACTGCGCTTTGCTAAAACTCGTCAATGGCTCCTCGCGAGTCATTGATGCAAAAATTAGGCTTGAAAAACATACACTACACGCACTACATGGTCACACGCTTGTTGCTCTGAGAAAAGGTGAATGGGAAGTGTAGTTTTTATGTTAAGTGGTTCTGACATGTTATCTAGTCTTTGTTGTGTCTCTAAACAGTGTTAATTCTTCTGTCGAGTGCAGTGTAGTGCTTTTTGTTTTGGTTTGATGCAGTATCTTTGTAAAGTTTATTTTAGTGAACAGTGTAGTGGAGTACAGCTGCTGTACAATGTGCTGTGGTGGAACTGATTTGTCCTATAATTTATTCCTATAATTTATTCATAAATCTCATCTCCATGCACCACCATCAGAGAGAATCCAGCATCCAGGGATTTACAGTATGTCATCAGCAGTTGGCCACATAACATGGAGGACAGCTTGTAGTTACTACCAGATCTCAAGCTCAGTGGCAGAAAATTTATTTATATTGGTGGGTTGATATCACAGCATTCTATAGCCCTATACATTTTAATGGGAGATAGCGGGCAGGAAAATGACTGTTATTAAATTGCAGTGGCATTTGTGGCGTGGTTTGATAGATATAGCTGTGAAATTGACCTATAGGTAGTAATAAAAATGATCAGAATGAACATTTGGGAAATTTTTAGGTGGATATTTCATATAAAAATCCCATATAGTTGATACAGAATTCTGGCTCCTGCCCCCCATATGATCCTAGAACTTGAAAACAACCAATTGAATGGCGTTTGCATAAGACAGGCAGGAAATGAGGAAATGCATCTTTCTCTTCTTACCCAGTGGAGTTTAACAGAGGTGTGAGAGCTATCATGTCAACAAGCCAACCTCTCATTAGTCATGCCACACGGCCACCTCACCCCAATTAACCTGTTCCATCCCATGATGCACTTTGTCACAGGAGATACATCTCATTCCTGCATTCCCCGCAACAGGCAGTGACTTATTTTGATTTAACACACCAGCATCACCTCCTCAACCTTTGCCATTTAGCTATTTTTAAAGCCTTTTTTTCATTTAAAGGTGTAGTCCGTAAGTTTCCTCAAATAAAAAATAAAAAATGCTTTATCTGACCCTGTTCTATGATGTAAAGTAGGTAATCTGTCAGAATTATTATTTGACTTTAGTCCCTCCCCTGGCCTCTTCAGCAACATCAGAGTTTGTAGATACCACTTTGACCAATAGTATTTGAATTTTACTTTAGTCTCCTACCTGGCCTCTACAGACTACAGATGACCTTCATTACATCATAGAACAGGATCATATAGTCAATTTTAACCATTTATTTTTCTTCTTTTAGGAAACTTACAGGCTACACCTTTAAATTCATTTCAAATAGTCTGGCCACTGATAAACCAAACAAACACATGTACCATCCCCACCACCACACTGAATTCACATCTTCTCATATTCCCCTCCATTTCATCCTAATTCCCCTCATATGTGGCTGTTTAATATATTTCTACGTCTTCCTTTGCTCTGAGGAGTGACCAGATCGATGAAGGAGAGAGTTACCAAACCCACTGCCATGGCTCAGGGCCGCGTCGCGCACATGATCGAGTGGCAGAACTGGGGCATGACCACCGTGGGGGGCCCTCAGACCCGCATCAGCACCCAGGAGCGAGAGAAGGAGCGCCGGCTGGAGAACGATGCCTACAGTGACCTTAGTGACGGGGAGAAGGAGGCACGGTTCGCTGCAGGTGAGGAACATATGTACCCCCGCCAAGTTGGTAATGTTTTTTTAGTAGTGTCTGTAATGGATTTACACAAAAGCTACTGCACAGATTGATTTGGGTGAAAATTGTCAGTGAAAGACCAGTTGATTACATTTTGGGAATGATCTGGGGGAATTACCTGCCTTGGTCTTGGTGCTTTCTAATTGCTTTGTATAAACATTTGTAGGCTAATTATGCAGTTGTGTTTTCTTTATCTTGAAACTAAGACATCTTAAAAAATATAACTGCTTTAATTTGATTTATTATTATTTTGTATTAGATTAACATTGTTTCTCTCTAAAAGCCGATACCGATATTAGTAAAAATTGGCCAATACCAATTTTAAGCCGATGCATCACTAATTACTTTTGAACTGTGCTTTTAGGAATCTTGCAGCAGTTTGCAATTTCGGAAGCGACACTCTTAGCTTGGTCGTCCATGGATGGTGAGAGCCCACGGTCAGGATCCAACCAGGGCAGTGTTGCACATCTAAGTGAGGTCAACCAAGAGAGCATAACAAGTCGAGGTAATCAGTCAATCAAGTTATTTCTGTAGCACTTTACAACAGCACAAGGAAGACCATAACATACTGTTACAGTAAGTTATTGTCTTTATGCAAGGGTTTAAAAGCTAATCTAAGGTAAGGACAACACAAGGTCATTTGGGGGCCTTGAAGTCAGGGCAAGGACCAGTGATAAATTATTACACAACACTATTGTAACGCACATAAGACACCAGTCAAAGATATAAATATTGACATTACAGCACAAGACGGCTCATTGAAATGCAGTGAGCAGAATAATGCACTCTCAGACATCTGTGCCAATTGTTGTTGTTGAGTGTGGCACACTGGCTGAATGTGCCATGTGTCTTTGTGATAAGAACACACTGTTCCATTGCGTCTCCTGTGGCTGCAGGGTTAACTCATTATTCATCTCAGTGTTTGGATGGACTGATAAAAGGTGAACCCAGACACAGCATAAGTATAAATAGTAATTTTCAATGTATTTTCCCCACATTAGTGTCTCCTTCATGCAAATCCCCAGCCCCTGTGACATTACATATACATATGATTTTAATGAGCCCTACAATGTGCTTTGTTGTTGTGGGCCTGAGCTCCTAAAGGATATGAAGCTTCATTAATCCATTTCCATAAAATGGTGTCATTTCTGAGTTAAATTACTTTAATAATAGGGTTATGTACGTGTGTGTTGTGAGGTGACTAGAATGTTTAACAAGGTAATATCCAGCACAATATAAAGTTCTGCTTTAAGATAAAGAGAATCTTTAATTTTTATTCAGCCAAACTAACTTTCTGCAGATCAGAGCAGACAATCAAAGACAGTACTTTTAATTCTAACTTTCTCACTCAAAAATTGTATTTTAGAAAAAGGATTGGTGCTGAGGACATAATTTTTTTTTTCAGATCAAATATTGCAGCACACAGCAGCAGAGGTCTGGCCCCACACGTATGTGTCCCAGGGCCATTACTGCCTGTCCTCCTCCGACGCCTGGGAGCCCATCACCACAAACCCGTCTGCGGTGGCCTCTCCTCCGGCCGGCTCCTTCATGCTGGGCCCCGAGGGGTACGACGGCCAGGCCGCTCACTTCCTGTCGCCGCAGCAGCAGACCCAGCTCCAGCAGCTGCAGCAGCTCCAGCAGCTTCAACACTACCAGCAACAGCAGCTGCTGCAGTATCAGCAACAACAGGTCACAAGATGAATGCACTCACACCACACACCTGTTACATGCTCACTGTTGCTGGAACTGCACAAAAAAGCATTAATCTTAAGTAGCACTCGTGCTATGAATGTAGACTCAGGTAATGCTCATCTGCATGATTTCTTCAGCTCAACAGACGTTTCAAACACAGTTTATACACTCAGTTTGTTTAGTTTAGAGGCTTTGTGTGACACTGCGTACTCTCTCTTCAGCTCAGCCTTTCTTCTCATCCTTGTGTATTTGAATGACTCTAATCCTTGTGTGTGCAGTCTCTGGAGCACAGACTGCACAGCGCTAACCAGTCTCTGCAAGCGACGCCCAACAGCACCATCCACAGCCTGGTCCACCAGGTGCACCCTCCGCTGGTGGACCTGTGGAACACGGGGCAGATCGAGGCGTACCAGGCCGAGGCCGGGGGCTTCATGGGGGTCGCGGCGGTGGTGGAGCCTGGTCTCTGCGCTCCCGGAGACGAGATGGTCGGAAATGAACACTCACCGCTGCTGGAGCAGCAGGAGGAGGAGGAGGTCAAGGTGAGGTCAACACATGCTCATGTTACAGATATGAGGAGGATTTAAAATTTAAACAATGAAATGCTGAACATGTGCTGCACTGTTGAATCATTTACTTAAACTGGTTTTCTCTTCTGCTGACAAAGTGAAACCTCTCAAATTTAAATGAACTCCCTAGGGGTAAATTTAGTGATGATATGATACAGATTTATTCAGCGTCATTAAGAAGAAGTTCTTCTGGACCTCTGACCTGCATCTCACACTAGCTGCTGTCTGCAGTTTATCAGCCTAATGCTTTTCAAGGATGTGTGTTAGTGTGTGTGTTAGTGTGTGTGTAAACTATGGTAAATGATATTGTACTTGATTGTAGCTGTGTTTATTCTCAGGAAGAAGAGGTGACACTGTGCATGGAGCCAGAGCCTGCCACACTGACTCCTCCTATACATCAAGGGGATGCCTCCGGAGGCAGTAGTCCTGGACAACCACCGTCCGAGCCAATCACGGAGCGCAAGGGCTCTGATGTCACTTCCTGTCACACGCTCGAGACCGAGGTGGAGGAGGGGCTTGCTGCTGCTATGGAAACCAATTGAATTCATAACTGTCAAGAGACTCCTTTTTACAAACTGACCAGGCGGGCTGGAAGGAAAGCTTAATAATACCATATATATCTATTATTCTGTTCCTTTTCAGGTATCGAAACGTTCATTGGTCATTGGACGAACAGTTGACTCTGAGTCAGTAGAAATGATGCAAAGGACACCTATTTCTTTGTAAGCCTTACATCTCAAAGGAAACTAGAGAGGACCATGCACCAGAGAAGATAATAATGATGATAAATGGAGGAAGGAGGGCACCAACAGACTGTACATCTTTACTATGGAATAAATCCCACTAAGATCAGGAGGTAAAGGAAACATGCATGCTTTTTATAAAGACAAGAACCCCTGTCACCTTCAAACGATAACAAATCTATCACTATAGGACATTATAATAAGATTAATTTTCTAATAAAGCAAAAAACAACTACAAAGAAAAGTCCATGTATACGTGTATGATAAGACTTAACAGTTTAACTTTTAAGAGAACTAAAAACTGTTTACAGTTGTTACAACATATTAGATAGTGTTTAATCAAATTATTATTCCAGTTACATTCAAAAGATGAAGGATACTTCAAAAGCAGGACCCCCAGATATAATTAGATTGAGAACAAGTGTGTTTCAGTGAAATGCACTTGAGGGAAAGTAGTTGTATAAAGTGGCACCAGAATGCCTGAGGCACAACCCAGGGACAGGCCTGTCCTGCTGAAGCACACATTAACGCTGCACAGATGAGGATTGTACTGTACGATAGTGTGCTTCCTACTGTCTTTCTGTATGCATGTTTCTTCAGAGTACTATGGAGTACCTGTACTATACAGCACTGTATAGACTTTGCACTGAACCATAGTATCCCGGGAGGGGCTGCAGGGGGCCTGTGAGGCCGGAGCGGGGTTCATGGCGTGAATTATGATGAAAGACAGAGCTGCATAAGCAAATCTTTTTTTGCACTGATGCAATCCAACAGATCAGAGGTTGCCTTTGGACTGTTGTTGTTACCCATTCTCACTCTGAAAGCTTTCCACACCACCAACCAAAACCGAGCCACTTAACAACATGAACCCTCAGATGCTTTTTTTCATGGACATAGCTGCGATTATTTCAGGACAATAACCACTATTTGAATGTACTGGCGGCCAGATGGCAGTACATGATTGGATGCTCTTTTCAACCACACTGTTGTTTTTAATGGAGGTCAAAAGACACAACAGTAAACAAAAGTGTGGGAGGAAGCTGTTTTAAATTGATACAGATCTACAGCTGGTTCACCTACACACATGCAAAACGTCAATATCTAAATTGTAACCAGCAATAGACAGGCAGCACTGTGTTCCCAACTAACCAGTGTGTGCTCTGTTGAATAGATGTAAATATTCGAAGAAACCGCCTCACAAGAACTGCAGTATGATTTTTTTTACACTTCATCAAAATCACAAATGAAGCCTGATTTAGTTTTTATTTTCTTTTTGTGTATGCCACCACCATCCATGGACATAAAGGAGAGCAAAATGGATGAATGATGATGCTGTAAATAGAACAATTATCCAGCAAATCCATCAGTGCGAAGGAACGGTCAGGGCTTTTAATTTGAAAGGGACCATAAAATCAGGGAACAGAACAGAAGACTTTTAGACTGAAAAGTAGATCGGTGTCTTCCTGCTCGTCGAGATTACTGTGAAGCGACTGCTGGAGTGTGCTGAGAATGATGATGATGATGACGAAGAAGCATTTTTTGTTTGTTTTTTTAACGCCAGAGGAATTATGGGAAATTTCCGAAGTGATAAACAATATAAGACGGACTTTTGTGCATGAATCACTTGAACATTATAAGACCATTGTTATCATTGCTTTCTGTTGGGGAGCACCTTCTCCTCTCACCTCGATGATTGTGTGAGAAACTTTTAAAGATATCAAAAAAACAGTTTATTGACTTGAATGACTTTATTTATTGATTGCTTCTTTATGCAATGTTGGAACAATGTTTATTTTTATACCTGACTTGAAGTTAAAATCCCTTCTGAGTTGGTGTCAGGCTTGTAAAGCAGTCCTGTTTAATCCTAGTTTTGAGCACTTTACACACCACGACTTTTACAGTTACGATTCTTGATTTTAAAACAACTGAAGAAGCCCTGTGTTGCAACTTGCAGATGTTTAAAAAGAAATTCAGGGCTCAAAACTGCAAACAGAATGTCTTTACACAATGGCACATATTTATTTATTGATATTTAATTTTTGGGTATACAAATGTGAACGCTTGTACAATAGAGTGTATTATTACATTGTTGGTAAGAACTCTTCTGGGAGCAGTATCTTTTTTTTAATCTTTTTTGTTGAGATCTTTCTATTTGCTGCTGGAAACACTGGATTATTTGTGCTTGACTGTTTTTTCCGAAAGAGTCAATAGTAGAGCTTAGCCTGAAAGCGGAGAAAGACACTGCTTCGATTTGAGTTACATTCCTTGCTATTTTTGCTGATCGAAAAATACAAAATGAATGAATGAAACTAATAACAAGAAGCCAAATATTTCTGTAAATGTTTAAGGTGTACCAATCATGTCTTTGGTCACGCACTGATTTAGCAAAGTTATTTTCTTGTTTTTGTATAATTCTACTGCCATCTTCTCAAAGTGGTTTTGTCTGCAGGCATGGCGCGCAATGCTTCTAGTTCTCTTTGCCTTTCTCCTGCTCTTTCGATCTCTGTACTTGGTCTATGTATAATTGTGTCTGTTTGTCTGTCTTTTTGTCCGTCAGTGTGCAATTGCTGTCTGCTGTTCTGTTGGAAGAATCACTGCCTGGAAAAGTCAATATACAACTTTTTTTAACCAAAGGGAAATTAAGGCAATCACACTTGTAACATAAGTACAATTTGGACGTGTGTGTCTAAATACAGTGTAAATTGTTGGGTTCCTGTAAAAGGCTGTATAAATTGGATTAGTCATTTGAATTGAGGCGACTGGGGGATGCCAGTGAGCACTCATAACACTCACACCTATGCATGCTTGTTGGGCGGATGTCAAGGGGATGGTTCTTCCAGATGGTTTGTGGAGCCAAATTTTGTAATAACTCCGCATAATGTAACAATCTGCTAAAATGTAATAACTACATTGTGTAATATAACCACATTTTGTAATAAACTGAAACTAAAATGCAATTATTTTAGCACATAGATTTTGAGGTATTACAAAATGCAAAAGTTCACCAACCACATTTTGTAACATCTTTCTCCAAATGTAACAACTTATTACAAAATGCGTTGAATTTTCCTACACATTGTGTTAGGTCAGTTTAATACCGACGCCAGGAGGTTATGTGATTGTGACCGTGCAAATTATCACGGTCGGATAAAGAATGCCTCTATAGCGCCCCAATGTTTATGACTCCTATGGGGCTCTGGATACACTTACTTTGTCGGAGAGCTATGAAACTTGGTACAGTGATTCTCCACATTGTGCTGAACATAAAATATTATTATCGCCCAGCCCTATGACAAACAGGAAGTCGGACATTTTGGA